>JBBPCX010039146.1:0-11666 GCA_037974365.1 Hydrocynus forskahlii | reverse complement strand
TTCTACTATCATGTCTGTGTAATTCTACTATCATGTCTGTGTAATTCTACTAGCATGTCTGTATGTATTTTGGCCAACACTAGATCTTGCTCCTCATTATTCAGCCACCCCCACTGTTGGCAGACCATTCCCGACACAGCCATGCTATTGACATGGCAGTGGTCTGAAACTTTTCCACCAGAACAAGGAACCGTGTTGTAATGCAAACAAAAAAAGTTTTTTTCATTACAAACAAAGTAACCCATACCTGTATCTGTCCTGTCACAACCCCGCTCGATAGCAGGGCCAGAGGCCGACTGCATCACTGCTTTCTGATTGGTAGAAATGGAAAGAGGCCATTGGTTTTTCATGGTCAATGCAAAAAAACAACAATAGAGATACAAACTAACACCTGGGAAGTCGACGGGAAGTACATTTGTTGCTGCTTAAGATAAATTTCAGTTGGAGTTTTTTCACGACGCTAACAAATTTATCTTTAACACTGTGGGAACTGCAAACGCGTAGCAGGACATCACCAACAATGCATCAGAAACACAATTACTGGGCTAAAATACACTGGAAAATCAAAATGTGCTGCAAGTTCAGTTCACTTAATTTGTGTATAAACAGGTGTCCTCCACCCTCTAGCAAATGTCCTCTGATTGCACAGTGCTTCAGGTGAACAACTGATCTACAACAGCAGGACTGGCTTGCAGTGCATGACAGATCAGATGAAGTCGGGGTAAAACTACACTGAGAGTAATTTATCAGGAATTGAACTGCTCTCAGCTAAAATGAAGTAATAAGCCACAAGGTTATGCATTACAATGATTTTGTACCAGGTAAGAGGTGTTGCAAATGATGCATAACACACCGCCCTAAGAAGACTATTCATTTCAAAACTCTGACACAATACAACATGATAAAATACACCAATGTTCAGTTACGTATTTATTAAAACATGCAATAAGCAGTACAGCATCCCAAGCAGCCCAAAAATCATGCTCTCCCTCGCTCGGTGAAAACATAAGGTCGATTAACCCACACTGACACTGTGAGGACTGGCCCACCGCTCCAGAATGTGGACCATTGAGTTGTGGACATGAAGATCACACACAGGCATTGTGGGCCATTAGTCAAGTTTGCATGGCCTAGCTAACAGATGGAGTTATAAATAGGATAGCTTGGGTCTTTTTTCTGTAATTGAGACATCATACTAATTATTAGAATGTATGTTAACCACTTAGCTATTTCCAGACCTCTCCGTGTAGAAGCCCAATATTATGTCTTGTTGCCGTCAAATACCTGATTTGGCTCAACCAGTACTTCATTAGATTAAATCAGGTGTGCTGTTCATTGAATTTTATGAATCCCTGCAATGGCTAAAAGCATCAACGAGAGATGTGAAACCAAACCTGTTTTCTTCTAACAAGTTCACAAAATACTTTTTCCAAACAAATAATCTGCTTTTTTTGTTTGTTTGCATTTATACTCATGTTAACTGTCAGAAAGACAATCACTGCTCAGATCAAGCAGTTTCCTCTGGGATTAATAAAGTTTTCTGATTCTGATTTCTGATTGTGATCAATGGCTTTACACAATTTGCATATAGACTTTTACTCAGCACTGCATGTTCAGCACTTTTATTCCTGACACTGAAAGTGAATGTTGACAGGAAATGCAAGACATGAAAGGTTAGCCTTTGCACGGCACTGTTACTGACGATACACACTGATCATGGTATTGGTTTTTGGTACAATGTACGGTCTTCTACATAGCTTAGTCAGTTAGATTCTAGAATCAAAACGTGTTATAAAGAGAGTGATCGTAGCATCAAAGCCCAATCAGCAAGCCTGTGTGAGAGCTTTTTCCCCACAAGCCATCCAAATCCCCCTACATACACACACACACACACACAAACACACACACACACCTGAGCTGTAAACTGACTCTGCTTTCCGCCTTGCACTTTACACATCACTTCTTTATGATACACCTACAGCTACATGCAAAACACATTCATGTTCTTGGACACTATCTCAGAATTTCTATATTTTTCATCAATTGAAAAACGTAGATTAAATCATAGACTGACTGTATATTTATTTATTTATTCTGAACCACTGATGATCTTTTGCACATATAAAGCACATAATTGCATTCCAGTATTGTTGCTTTCCACCTGACAGCTGATGCATAATTTGCACAATTTTTTGAATGTTAAAGATTTACTTTGTTGCACAATTTTGTGGATCTTAAAAACTTACCTTGTATGGATAGTGCATCCTTGTACCGAATTGCACATAAATTATACTTCTAGTTTAGAATTTATAGTTTTAGTTTGTTTATATATGTGTACTCTGTGTAGAACAGACGTATCTTAATAGAGGTATCTCACCTCATCTTTGAACCAGACTTGAAAAAGGCTTGCAAATGTTTCAGGAGGGCTTCCAACGTCTTTTAGTTCTGATAACAGATTTCAGATGCACCACCTTTTTTTCTGTCTGAGGTAAATTAAACCAAACTAACAAGCAGGTCCTTCTCCCTGGACATGTTCATGGTGGCATTTGGTCTAATGCCACGTGCAAAACACTGGCGTTGTTTACATGTTGGTATAATTGAATTATGGAGGCTTTACTGATGTTCAAATCTCTTCAAAGCCAAGAAAGGGGAAGAAAGGAGGGAGGGATGGACAAATATGAATGAACGTGTTCAACACCACATGGTATTTAATGCCACACAGTTGCTGCATTAAAAATACAGCACATTTTCAATAGTCTCATGCTTAATGAATTTTAATCGGTTTCTAGGGTGGGTCATGCTATGTTATTAATGCCTTTTGTTCCTAGAACAGTCCTCAGGAACCTGGCAGGACAGACGTCGAGAGTTAATGCACCATTTGTGGACCTTCTCCAGTCTCTAATTCTAAAGGCTTTCATAGATGATGATTACATTTACTGTTCTATATTTTGAATGGGAAAATATAGAAAAAAATATTCTATGTTTTGAATGGTACGTATGTAAGTATACACAAAGCTAATTATCAGGCACACAGGGCTAATTATCATGTCTGGCTTTGAGTTTTGCAATGGATCTGCAGTTATTACGCCTTCATGCAGTGCACTGCAACAGTCAGTCAATATTAATATTGTCCAGCTGACTGTTACACATCCCTGACTAATACATAGCTTACTTTACCCAGAGGCATATGACAAATATAGAGAAGGAGAGTATGGCCCCAAAATAGCCGTAGAATCTCCTTAAAGACCCCCTTTTCCCTCTAGTTGTTCTTTTTCCTCCTTCTTCTAATCAAAGACGAGTAATTGCATCATTTTTCAGTGCCTCGCCTCTGTCTGAAGGGTGGGTCTGCACCATTCATCAAACTAATGGAGGAAGGAGTGATTGGAAAATATTGTATAGGCTTTGATCATGTTTTCCTCTCTTGTCGAATTACTCAGTGTAGAAGCTCAAGGAATCCAGGTGTAATCAACTTAATTTGGCCTCAAAATGCAGCATTTAAGCACATCCTTAAAGCCTTTCTCTGTTATTTGTGCTGCACAAAGCCTTTCTCCAAAGGAATGGTAAAGATAAACTGTACTTTCATTCACCCGTCAATCCATTAGGGATGGGTATTTCAAGCAATTTAGTGGGTGAGCACTTTTAACATAAAAAAGCAATTACCTAAATTAAAAATGAATGTCTGACAATTATGTAGTTTTATTCCACCAATTAAGGCCTTTGTTCTACAGCCTATTATTTATGTAATTAAAAAAACCTTTTTTTTTTTAATAAGAACTTTTCTTAATAAAGCTGAATGCTGCTTAGCCATTAATAAGCAGTTGGTTGCTCAGCACATTATGACAATAAGCTTTAAGATGCTGGATTGAAAAGTTTATGGCATTCAGTCTTATCAAGTCATTCAATAGTTTTATTTGAAGGTGGACACTTAGCCACTGAATATCCTTTTATTTCAAGAGGGTTTGTCGTGATTGATAATCAGTTTCATCCACATTGATCTACTGACAATAGATCCAAGACCTTAGGGGGGCCTCAGGCAAACAACTCCATCAAAAAATCATATGAGCATCAAAAAATGAGCCTCTAAATTTACCCTGGCTGCCCCGCCAACAACATGGTCGAACGTTTAGGATGCTTTCTGATGACATAGGTGGCTATACGTTTGTTTGGAATGGTTGGACTTGCAAACCTTACTGAAACTGGCTGCAAAGCAAAGACGTGTTGACAGGTATCTTTTTGCCAACTGACCACAAGCACAGTATAATTAGTCAAATTGCATTTCACCAAATCCCCATACGCACTTCACCAACTCACCTGGAATTTCAGATACTGTGGTCCATGCTTCATTTTGGAACCTAATCAGTTTCTCCTCTGTTGTACTCAGGAACCAGTGTTTGGTGAAAATATACATTTATCTGAAATTCTCTAGAGAGAAAGACTTCTTTACTCTGACTGGGCGTCTCCAAATCACAACATACCTCATTACCATAAAGATGTCTGGACTTCCGCTTCATTCTGACACCAAAGGCGCACTGCCAAAAGTCATGCCATGGCTCGCCTAGCATAAATGACAAAAAAGGAAAAAAATCCAGTCACTTTGACGCTCTGGTTGTGAATGGGTTAGATTCAGAGGGAGGAGTTAGTGCAAACTCTTCTTTAGCAACAAACTGCTGTCATAGCTGTAAAGAAAAGGATTGAGCAGCTAGAAGAAAACAGATAAATCAACACTGTTGCTCAGATGAAGTTTCTTCCAACTGGCTCTGGGCGATTTTCAGCTTGTAACTCAAGTTGTACTGTGTATTGCAGCCTTTGAACGCTCTTTGTTGAGATGTTCTGGCTGCAGAGGAATTGAGAACTGTGATCCTCTGACAACCATTTTGACTAGAAATAAAAGTTAAATTATGACGTCTGATATCCGCCTGAATTTTCCCAAGCCCCTTCTTTAGAGACGTTTGCATTTTAGATAGACTTTTAGACAGATATTGATCCTGGAGGGGAAATTTTAGTGCAAAAAACAGCTGTACACATAATAAACTAACCCATAATTACACATAAATACTCTTACAGTGCAAAGACATCAAAGCAAAAATTTGAAAACATTTAAAAAATATCCAAATACCTGAAGATAAACACAGAAAGAATAACTAAGCGGGGTGTCTATGAATTGGTTATGGGATGTTGGTCATTGTTTATAAAATATAAAGGGGAAAAATTGACATACGTGATACAGCAATATTATATAGATTTTGGAAATAAGCTCCATGACACCAGAAACAGTCACTGGTGACCCTGGTGGGTCAATATACTTTTTCAAACTGGAAAAATATAATATTGTAGTCTTAAAAATACAATCAGAAAAAATAAAAATACAATAAAAATGCCATTCAAAAAGATACAAAACAATGAAAAAAGTCTCAACAGAGACAATCATCTGCATTTTTACAAAGATTGCACTCGTGGGCCAATATATTGTCAGACTTTAAAATATAAGTAGCTAAAATTGCTCAAAAAAACAAAATCCTATGTATGAGGGAACAGAGCATAAGGCCTGTGGGCTTTAATTCCAAAGCACTCTTGAGACAACAACTTCTATAGCCATAACACACATTAACGGAGCTAACCACAGTCTTGTAGCTGTAAAAAAACAAGAAAGAAAAAAAAGAAAAACTAGGAAACTGATGTCCACCATCATAAGTTCCCATCAGTATGGGAGGGAAACATAATGCACTGGCTAGAAAGAAAATATGAAGCACTAGAACAATGAGTAGTGTTGATATTTCTAAATCTGCCAGCGTTATTATGTCAATATTCCCCAAGCACTAGTTGAAAACCTATTGAAGACTTCGTTTACTTTGTTAAACACATAGCCCACTGATATGTATTAATGCGTTTAACCAAGCAGACTCTCCAAGGCTGGATAAATATTAAGCTGTTTCAAAGTTACACTTTTATAGAAGTGACAGTACTTAGGAGGAGAACAATATAAACAAAACCGTTACACTATAGTGACAGTGGCCTTTGTTGCATGGCACTATATGCATGCTGTAATTGTATGGTTTAGTGTATAGCCCTGTATTTTTTTTTTATTTTTGTAATTATTGTAACAATATGTGTAGCGAGGACTGTCGATTATGTTTCTGTAGCAGCTTGAATTTCCTTCAAGATCAATAAAGTCCATTCTGTCTAAAAACAACTGAACAAAAACAGAGGACAAACGAGAACAAAGCACAAAATAAATAAGCCAAACAGAACAATCTTGCATCTACTCCTGCTTTTTACGTGATGGCTGACTGGTCACTTCAGCTCAATACAGGCTCATTGTAGCAGAGTGGAACATGCAGTGTTATTAAAAAATCAAAGGCAAATGTTAGCATGTATTGACGATGCCTTCATGAGATGATAGAAAGGTATAAGACAGGATAAGATAAGATAAACCATTATTCGTCCCACAACTGGAACATGTGCATTGTTATAGCAGAAAGTGGACAGTTCAAAGGTAACAATTGATTAAAAGCTATTCAACACAACAAGATAAAATAAAATGTACTCTTTACAACTAATACAAAAATATAAATACAGACCTTTGTATATGTATGCAAATATATGTGTATATAACCTATATATGTATATGTATCTGTACATAGTGTAAATATACATAAAAAAAACCCAGAAATTGCACATGTATAGGATCCAACTGAACAGTAAAAAGATGCAGAAGAGGGAGTCTAAAACGAGGGGACAAGCAGAGACTCTCCCAGATCTAATTAGTCTTCCAAGGCCAAATTGATTGAGTGCAATTAAGTTAATAACTATGATTATTATTGTTGTTTTTGTTGCTGATTGGGATTTATAAGGAAAGAACAGAAGTAGCCAGACAAGGTGAGGTGTACCCTGCAGTGCCATTCATACTGTAAATGCAGACTATCTGTGTATGGTCTTGTTTCACAAGTGCCTTGCGAATGAACCTTCAGAGTCTTGTTCACCCACTCAGTATAGCATGACTGTGGGTAGTAATGGAGTTTTTCAATGATGCCCCGATCTTTGCAGAACTCAAACAGCCACACTTGAAACCAAATCCCATTCATTACCTGATAGGAGAAACTATGGTGTCTCCCAGCTGAACAAACATACAGTCATGGCCAGAAACACTTCTTTCAGAAAATGCACCATTTCTCCCAGGAAACTGTTGCAATTGTTGCAAAATACTTCGGTATTCTCATGTTTGTGTTTCTGTTTGCACTGGAACAACACAAAAAAGCAGATAAAAAAATGTATTTAAAAAAATTCTTACACACAGAAATGGACTGGACACAATTACTGGCACCTCCCGCCTTAATATTTTGTGGCACACCCTTTGGAACAGTAACTGAAATCGGTGATGATTAATGAGCTTTTCATTCCTCCCTACTGGAATTTTGGACCACTCTTCATTTGACTGCAGCTCTAGGTCTCTCAGTGGCTTCTCCAAACTGCTGTTCTAATATCTCTCTGCTGGTCACCTCAGAACTCTCCAGCACTTTGCTTAAAAAAAAAAAATTCTGAATGCTTTCTGAAATTGCTTTCAGTTGCTGTCCTGTGGGAAGACATCATGACCTCTGACAAAGACACAGCTTTCTTCCACTCAATAGTCTAGTGCACTCCAAAATTCTTTGGTAGTCTTCAGATTTAATGAAGCCATGCACACGGTACAATGATGTGCTTTGGCAAAAAGCTCTATTTCGGTCGCATCTGTCCATAGAACATTCACCCAGAAGGACTGTGGCTTCAGGTAAGTTCTGGCAAATTCCAGTCTGACTTTTTTATATCTCTGTGTTAGCAGTGAGGGCTTCCTGCATCTCCAGCCACAGCATCCCGTTTCATTCAGATGGCGACCTATAGTACGAGCTGACCCTGTATCGGCTGATTGGCTTGAATTTGTTTGTAAGTTGACTCAGATTCTTTATCCACCATTTACATTTATAGCCTTTAGCACTTTTATCCAAAACGACCTCCATTCCCTAACTACAGTCTCCCTGGAGTACCTTGGGATCAAGAGTCTTGCTCAGGAACCCAGTGGTGGTGTGTTGAAAGTAGGATTCGAACCCATGACCTCTTGTTCTAGAGGCAATCAGCCTACCCACTAGGCCACAACCACCCCGTATGAACCACATGAACAATCCTTTGCTGCATCAACTTTTTTCCTCTCGTCCACATCCAGGGAGGTTAGTTACAGTGCTAGGGGCTGTAAACTTCTTAATGATGTTGGGCACAGTTGACACAGGAACATAAAAGTCTCTGGAGATGGATTATTTGAGATTATCCTCAGATAATTCCCCTTTCTTGTATGCATGCTCAGTGTGGTGCATACAGATACAACGACTAAGTTAACTTTTCTCCATCTGAACTGCTTGCAAGTGTGATTTCTATATTACCCACACCTGTAAATATAAGTTAAAGGAGCATCACGTGATTGAAATCCAATTATTTCATACAGTATTGAAAAGGTGCCAATCATTTTGTCCTGTCCACGTATATGGAATCAGATGTGACGTTTTTCTCCCCACAAGTAAGACAGTGTGTGCCCTTTGTTTTCTTGGAGCAGGGTCCACTAGCACGACCAGGGTTTGTTGACGCACACAAGCATGATTTAGTTTTGCTCTTCGGGACAATGGACATATCTCCACAGAAGTTCTCCACATCCTCTTCTGTGCCAGAAATGGTGTCCCTCTGGCATGTGAACATGTCTGGCATGTGAACATGCCTCTGGAAGAGTCCACATGAGAATTTATTGGGTATGAGTACCTTAGAGTTTGGCCTCTTAGTCTTGTAAAACAGAACATTGTTGCATGTTGCCAGTGGCTGGCAGAAAAAGACAGTCTTACAGATGAGGCCCAAATAAAGGCCTTAACCCTTTCCTCACTGAGGTAGGATCAGTGAGGCAGCATCCTGAGATCTGCGACTCTTTCCATCCTCTTGATGACGTTACTGTACTGACAGGCTTAGGAGAGGGAGTTCCCCACCAGTGATGCCACATTGCACTCGACTCACGGCGTGACAACCTCAACTGATCTTCATCTTTTCACTATGATGTTAGCCATGAGATGCCTTAAGAGTGCACCTGTTGCCGAACCCAGTGAACTCTTCCAGTTGAAGACACCACTTTGTAAGCTTGATGTTACTGACCTTGATTCTGAAAATCATCACAAAACATTGTAGGTAAGTGATTAGAAGAAAGGAGCATTCTTCCAAACAAGGCCTGTTGTGACAACTAACAGGCATTATTTATACCATGAAAACCTTCGTTCCTTCACGCTTAACAATGTTTTATCACTTCGTGTTCTAACACAGTCCATCAGTTTGAAACGTATTACAGCTTTGAGAGCAACCAAAGACATATTTTCACCAAGTCTCAATCACAGCAATCTTAATCCCCACTCAGTTTTGATGAAAAGTTTCTTTCAACTGGCTTTGGGCGATTTCAATTTGTAACTCAAATTGTATGTGTATTGCAGTCTTTGAATGCTTTTTGTTGAGATGTTCTGCAGAGGAGTGGAGAACTGTGATCTTCTGGCAACCATTCTGACTAGAAATAAAAGTTTTTCCCCTAACTCTTATTTGGGGACATTTGATTTTAGATAAATGGACTTTCAGATTGAAATTGACCCTTAAAGGGAAATGTGAGTGCAACACTGAGCAAAGACATCAATGTAAAAAAGAGAAAAAGTTCAGAACTGTGAGTACAAACACTAAAATGAATAATAACTAAATGGGGGGCCTATGATGTGTTATTGGATGTTTTTCATCGCTTGTAAAAATAAATATGAAAATTGATTTAGACATACATGATAAGGTGGTATACGTCTGGATCTTTGTAGCTGCATTACTTTTTGACAGTCATATGATTTTTTTTACCAAGATGACATTGGTGGGCTATTATGTTTTTGGTTTTTTTTTCAGACTGGAAAGATATAAGCCAACAATCTTAAAAGTACTCTCAGAATTAAAATAAAGAATGCAGTAAAATACTTCAAACACATAAATATTTTGAACACACAAAACTAAAACACAAAAAATACAATAAAATCTCCAAAATGTATCTGAAAGAAAGGCTGTTATGCACGTACATTTAAAGAGGGTCCCAAAAAAGGATTTCTGAGAGATGCTATGGAACTGAAATGAGTCTGTGGAACCTTTTTAAGGGTATGCAGAATATTTACCTAATGTAAAGGGCTCGGTTCAAAAGATTCTTCCAAGAACTTTTATATCACGGAGGCTCTTTAAACTAGTACAATGTTTCTTCACGGTTGCACACATCCTAAATTGGTTCTCTAAAGAACCTTCCCTTGACCGGATTTTTAGGGCACTTCAAAAGGAAATTCTGTGGAACCTTCTCTGGCATCTTATCTTGAAGAGAGTATACAATACAAAACAAAATCAGGGAATATATGTTTGTACGTTACCTCCTTTCAGAAGGCTGCAGAAGAAAGCAGCAGCACCGGGCTAAGGGAGTTTCACACCGGTGCAGCAGTAAGGAGGGATGCGAAAGGAGATTTCACACTGCAGTGGCTCCATCCTGCACCTCAGTAAGAGGATGCGATGGGAGGAAGGTGTGTGAGCACCTGCAGTGCTCTGAAACACAGCGTGTCTAAACAAATCATACCGTTACAAACAGACGGATTAATATCAGGCCTTATGACACCTCAGCCACTCGGCCTTTCATAATGGCTGCACAGACACCTGCATAATTTTAGGAATGATGATTGCCTCTCATTTTCAGGTCAAGACAAGTCAAGTAGGTTTATTGTCATTTCAGCCATATACAGCCATGGAAAAAAAACCCCAAAAAAACCAATTTGCGGCAGTGTGTGTGTCTAAAATGCACAGGCTGCTATTCTTTTATGAACTATTGCAGTGTGAGCTGTGTAAAAAATCATAAATGCCTCCATATGTGTTGTGAGTGTAACAGTTTTTGTATTGCAGCTGTATAGCAGCAGCAGAGCTCACACATGCACACACAGTGCTCTTAACATTTTTATTTTAATTGTTGCAATTGTAAAATAATGTAAGAGTGTAGTCTATTATTTCCAAGGTATAATAAATGATTTCTTTGTATTATTTATACATTTTTGGTTTGAAATCAAGTGTGGTCAATAGTGTATAAAACAATAGTGACATGCACAATTTACACAGACACACTCCCACAGATTGCAAAAGCAATAACAAAAAAAAAAAAAAATGATGCAGTCTCTTATTTTTTTCCATGGCTGTACACCGTACACAGTGAAATGAAACAACGTTCCTCCAGGACCATGGAGCAACACAAAACACAAAAACAGAAACACCACAAGACTACATGAGTACAGGCAGGACAAAACACACACAGTGCAAAGAGAGCAAGAAAAACACAAGAGCAACAAAACAACAGGACAAAACAACAATCAGTAGAAGTTTGAAAGAACATAGTATTATGACAGATAAGCGTGTAAAGAATTTGAATATGGTGGTAGACAGCAATAAATAATAACAGCAAGACAGAGAATGTGCAGTACATAAATTTTTACTTTAAATCTACTTTATTTGTCTTCTTTTGCACTTTTATGCAATTTTATGATCTGGTTCACTTGTCTGTCAGGTGTTCTTGAGTGCATTAAAAGGTGCCTTTAAATAATAATAGTAATAATAATAATAAT
>JBBPCX010039118.1:0-15557 GCA_037974365.1 Hydrocynus forskahlii | reverse complement strand
AACTCCTTTATCTAGGCTCCTTGTGTCTTTAGACACTTTGCAGCCTGTCACAGTAAAACATTTGTTCCCATTTCTTTAATTTAATCTAATCAGTAATACAAAGATAAGACACTTGGTGGTTCAAGACTTTTGCACAGAACTGTATTTCAGTTGTCATGAAAGGTTTATGTGTATGTTATGTAGCCTTTGAATTCTGCCCCTTGGAAAACAAGCAGCGGTCATAAAAGCTGCTTATGTCCATTTTGAGGTAATTTTGCAACCAATGCTTGTTTATTAGTGTTTATGTTGTTTTGTGTCATGTTTATTTCTGTGGTTTTCAGGTGCAGGTTCCTGGTGTCGAGCCGTGATGTCCACTGGTTCCATCAGTGACCCCGAGGACGAGGTGTGTGCAGCGCGTGTGGAAAGTTCTGGACTCCGCACACACCTGCACACGCCCGCACAGTGCCGCTCTGTGGAGAACTCTGAAGACGAAGAGGTGGGCGTCGGTGTGTGTGAAGGGGGGAGGGGCCAGTCGTCACGCCGTGTGCAGCGCAGTGCGGCGAATGCCCGTGAGAGGGCACGGATGCGGGTGTTGGGTCGGGCCTTCACCCGCCTGCGCACCACCTTGCCCTGGGTGCCCCCCGACACAAAACTCTCCAAGCTCGACACACTCCGGCTCGCCGCCAGCTACATCACACACCTCCGCCAGCTACTGCAGGAGGACACACACTCCAACACACTGCACCCTGCAGCACTGGTGAGGGGGCTAAGTGGGTGTGTGTATATTCGTTTAGCAAAATGTTTAATTCATTGGTGTCTTAGGCTCTTAGTGTTTGAGCTCCTCCTGTTGTCCGCCTGTACAGGTGTTTTTATTTGTACAGGTGTTTTCCTGAACAGGTGTTTTTCTTTACAGGCGTTTTTCGGTACATGAGTTTTCCTGTACAGGTGTTTTCCTGAACAGGTGTTTTTTTACAGGCGTTTTTCTGTACAGGAGCTTTCCTGAACAGGTGTTTTTTTGGTACAGTGTGTATTCCTGCACAGGTGTTTTCGAGTAAAGGTGTTTTCTAATAAAGGGGATTTCCTGCACAGGTGCCCTCCCATACAGGTGTTTTGTTTTCCTGCGCAGATGTTTAAGTGTCCAGGTGTTTTCCTATGCAGGTGTTTTGCTCCACAGGAGTTAAAATGTAAAAGTGTTTTCCTTCTAAAATGATTTTATGTACAGTTGTTTACTTATACAGGTTTTTACTTGTGCTGGTGTTTTCCTGTACAGGTGTTTTCTCGAATTGTGTCAAAAGTGATTAGAAAACCTGAAAGAATGTACCTGTAATCAATGCTGCCATGTTAAAATAGTTCCAGGAGCTCAGAGAAAACTGTTCTTGTCAGTTCAGAACCAGGTGTAAGTGTAATGATGCAGGTGTGGTGAAAAGATGTGCTGTTATCATATGTTACGAGGGCAGAGTGCTTTTCAGCCAATCAGATTGTGTGGGCGGGGCTAATTGCTTGCTTCTGCTGTATCACATTATATAGTCAATCACTGTAATATATTACAGTTTAATAATGTATTTACATGGATTCACATAGTTCTATAGTGTACTCTAAACTGTTTGTTTGTTTGTCCCAAGAGCTGGCCGTTCATGGTGTCAGGAAGACCAGATGAAACCAAAGAGATCTCATCGGCACTCAGACTGTGTGGAGCTACAGCATAGACTTCTTTCTCTCCCTTTCTCTCTCTCTCTCTGTCACTTTCTCTGTCTCTCCGTCTGTCTGTCTGTCTCTCTCTTTATCTCAATGTCTCTCTCTCTCTTTATGAATTAAATGTACACTGGGTGCAATGCATAAGCCATAATAAGCCAAACTTACCTTTACTTACTTTTACAGTTATACAAAAATTGTCAAATTTGTCTTTTTTGATGTATGAATTAAATACTTTTGACGCTGGAAACTGTATATTAGAACTGCCGTTAGTATTGTACAAAAAGCATAATCATGTGTAATGCACAGAAATGTAGATGTGTTGATGCTGAAATCAGGAGGTTTTCCAAAAATCTGTCACTCTGTGTTAAGTCGGATGTTCTACAACGTTTGCTCAGATGTTTATTCACAGAACTGTCTTCACCATCCACTCTGCAGGACTCCTGAAAGTCTGCAGGCTTCAATGAAATCACTCATAAAGTCGTTGTGATTTCCATACGTGTGATTTATCTCTGTAAAAGAAGTTTGTGTTTATTTATAATTGCTTGGAAGGGTTTAATAGTGTTTGTAGATCATGAATTAAAGGATTTTTTATTCTTCTGTAATCTGCTCTTTGTTCACTCCTTCATGTCAGCTGATGATCTGAAATTTGTTCTTCTGTTAAAGGAAGTGGGGGATGTGGGAGAGTCTAAGCCCGGATTCTCTCTCGCTCTCCACACTCTTGTACTGAGGAACCAGGAGGAACCAGGGGGCAGCGCAGGGTTTGTGTCTCACGTTTTGCTCAGAGGTTCTAAACTTCTTAATTTAATTGATGGATTAGACTCGTTAGTGGACCATTAATGACCTCGGTTTGGCTGTTGTTTTGGTGTTAATGGCGTCCGTCCCTGCAGTGCCCCCTAGTGAACTTATTAGTTCAGCACGCCCCTAGTGGAGTTGTTAGTACAGTGCAGCCCATAGCACCATGTAGCAAAGCAGGTAGTCTTCCACTGCCCACAGCGCCCTCTAGTGGAGTTCTTAGTCCACCACTGCCCATTCTGCCCCCTGGCAGATTTATTAGTTTATTCCAGCAGTTCCTACTGGAGTTATTAGTGCACTGCAGTTCAGAGCACCATCTAGTGGAGATACATTATTTTCTTATAGTCTATTTATTAAACTATTACAGTTCTATCTGAGATAAACTCAGCACTATATATATTCATTTTAATATTCTTAGCTTTACACATAGGCTTGAAAAAATAAGTTCACAGAGGTAGATCATTACTCTGTAAGATCTTTGTTGAGCATTTAAGTCAGGATTCTTTATTCAAGCATTTTTTTTTACATTTTTGTGTAAAGAAAAGAAAAACTCCTGATTCAGGACCTCTGGTCTGGTCTTTCATTTACATGTTTAGGTCAGTAAACGTGTTGTATGTTTTAACGATTTTAAACTCTGGTCCTGTGTGAAGTTGGTCAGCTCGGGGACTCTTGCGTCCTTGCCCTAAGAGCCCCATCTCCTCCACATGGGTCTCGCGGGACCTCCAGACTTGTGGGAAAGTAACAGCCCGACAGCTGCATTTCGGCTCAGACGTGATGAAAACCCGGATTCCCGCTTCAAACCGCTCACAGTTTAATTATCAGCCCCGGGTTTTCCCAAGCTCGGCTCCAGCATCGCCCCAGCACTGCAGTCAGACTGATCATTAACAACTGACGCACCAACTGACGGACAGAGAAACACACACAACCAACACACACACACACAACCAACACACACACACACACAACCAACACACACACACACAACCAACACACACAACCAACACACACACACACACACACAACCAACACACACACACAACCAACACACACACACACCCAACACACATACACACCCAACACACACAACCAACCAACAAACACACACAACTAACAAACACACACAACCAACACACACAACCAACCAACACACACACAACCAACACACACACAACCAACACACACACACAACCAACACACACACACCCAACACACACAACCAACCAACAAACACACACAACTAACAAACACACACAACCAACATACACACACAAACAACATACACACAACCAACACACACAACCAACACACACACAACCAACATACACACACAACCAACACACACACACAACCAGCACACACAACCAACATACACACACAACCAGCACACACAACCAACCAACAAACACACACACAACCAACAAACACACACACAACCAACACACACAACCAACCAGCACACACAACAAACACACACACAACCAACACACACAACCAACCAGCACACACAACCAACACACACGCACAACCAACAAACACACACAACCAACATACACACACAACCAGCACACACAACCAACCAACAAACACACACACAACCAACAAACACACACACAACCAACAAACACACACTCACTGTTTGATGCTGTAAAACAAATCTTTACATTTTACACTATTGAACCACCGGCACGAATCAAAGTAACACTGGAAACGACCCTGCAGAGCTGCTGTTTTGGTTACAGCCTTTATAAACTTTATCCAGAATTTATCTTCTCCCTTATTCATTCATCACTACTGTGGCACTGTAATCATAGCAACCACAGCTATGATTACAGTGCCAAAAACTGCCGAACGACTTTGATGAGTCTAAGTCAAACGAGTCACACCAGCTCCGAGGAGAATGTTGTATTACTTACTTAACATATTAATTTAAAACAAAACATATATTTACAACATCAAAGAGATGTCAGGCGGTCGCTGTCTGTATCACCACCAACCTGAAACTGCTGCTCTGAAACTGCTGCTCTTCAGTCAGGTGGCGCAACCGGAACAAATAAAAGAACAATTCTCACACAGTGCAACAGATTGTGGACTTTTAGTGTGGAACAGCAATGCACAAGCAAAACAACTCACACAGCAATAAGTAGAACGGCGAATAAATCTCCTGCGCCGATGGAGTTAAAAAGTCTGAGATTTATGTTGTTTCACTTGTTGATTGTTAATGATATATAATTTGCCTACTTTTAATCATGATTAGTTTTGGGTTAAGATCTGTAGGTCATTGGAGGTAGAAGACTCAGTTTAATGAAGGAAAGTGTGTGAGGAGGTTCTTTGTGTGAAGTGTGTGTGGAGGTTCTGTGTGTGGCAATTATGTGTGTGTGAAGTGTGTGTGCTGGTTATGTGTGCGTGAGGTGTGTGTGGAAGTTCTGTGTGTGAAGTGTGTGTGGAGGTTCTGTGTGTATGAAGTGTGTGTGGAGGTTCTTTTTGTGAAGTGTGTGTGGAGGTTCTGCGTATGAAGTGTGTGTGGAGGTTCTGCGTATGAAGTGTGTGTGGAGGTTCTGCGTATGAAGTGTGTGTGGAGGTTCTGCAGGTTCTGCGTATAAAGTATGTGTGGAGGTTGTGTGTGTGAAGTGTGTGTGGAGGTTCCGTGTGTGTGAAGTGTGTGTGTGGAGGTTCCGTGTGTGTGGAGGTTCTGTGTGTGAACATTTGATTGTATGGGAGCATTAGTGAGGCCAGGTGCTGGTGTTGGACCATTGCTGTGAGGATTTGATTGTATGAGAGCATTAGTGAGGTCAGGTTCTGATGTTGGATGTGTATCTACAGTGTTCTCAGTTTTACTTATACATCCACTCTGTATATACTCACTACATATAATCACTGTGTACATGTACACAACTTTCTCAAGTCTACATTTAGTCTTACTTACAGTTTACATACATATATGTATATTTTTACAATACAGATGTCCATATTTATATTCCTGGATTGATTGGTGCATTTCCATGGACATACAGGCTGTGTGTGAACATCTGTATCAGAGATGGGGCTCCTTAAAACAGCTTAAACTAACTTTTTAGAATAATATTTGGATACTTTTGGGTTTACTGTGTATCTTGTGATATTTAGACATCACTTTTACCACACCTAAAAAAAAAAAAGTTGCAGTAACACACCTTTTCCATCAGACGGCAGTGTTAACACACGGCAAAACACATACTTCTCTCATCAGTTTTTAAAATGTATATATTCTTTAATTAATGTATTTATTTTATATTTTTTTTATTCGATTCTATTTTTTTCCATTATTTACCAAACCTCTAGCTGTTATTCAGTTTTTAGCACAAACACTGTAAAACGTGAATTTTGGATTTTCTATTTAAAAAAAGACATAATGATTGTGTGTTCTTTTTCTACTGTTAACATAACAACTGCATTAAAATCACTAAAAATACATGTTTGCTAAAAATAAATGAAAAGTAATACAAATTTACAAATCATTTTAGGAGCTGTCCAACATTTCTATCAGATGAATACTTTTATTATTAATGTCAGTGATTTAAATGGTCTTTTATTATGTATTTAAAAAAGATTTGCGCCTAATTGTCTGAATGAACAGAACCTGAAATTAATCCCATTCAGATCCGGATCTTAAAATTTGGAAGAGAACAAAAGCGGATTAAATGTAAAGATGATAAAATAAGAAAAATAGAAATGGGTTATAACTCATTTATTATTGTTGTTGTTATAAAAACAATAATAACAACAACAATGACTGTTGTTGTTGTTATACTGTTATTAACATTATTATTATTATTATTATTATTATTATTATTATTATGAAATATCAAAATAAAATAACATATGTAGGTATGTATGTATTTACTTGTTTACTGATTTTTGTTAGTTATTTAGTACCAAAAGAAAATGACCTTTTGAATGTTGTTACGATAGTCCCAACGGCAGAGGGCAGTGTTGCTTCACCATAAACTTGAATGGACCGGTTCTTGCACCCTGAGGGACAGCAGCCGGCCCTCCAGTCTCTGCACATCCCGGCTATTTTCTATGAATTTACACTTCAGCTCTGAGAGTGTTAACGGGGAACGGTTATTTTAAAACGCCCTGCAGTGAGTTTACCTCCCTCTCGCTTTGCTTTTTTATCTCCAGCTCAAAAAGCTCTGGCGGAGTTAATTAAATTCTTGAAATGCTCTCCGTGTTTGTGCTTCCCGTCTCTCAGGTGGAACACATTTTCATTATTATTCTGGGGTGTTTTCAGGCATTACCCCATAAGGAAATCCAACAATCTTTTTTTTTTCTTTTTTCTTGAGGACCGAAAACACACTTGGAAGCCGAAATCTCCATGAACAGGAAGGAACTGCGGCTCCAAAGCCAACACTGGTTTCTCTGAGGGCTTCTTTGTAGTTTTAACCAAAAGCACCGACTGCAGGTTCAGGGCCGGCCAAACTCCAGAGCGCCTCCGAGCTCATGAAAGACATTCGGACTCTGTTTGTTATCGAATATCCACTCGGTCTTTATAAGAAACGTATCACTTCAATCATTCCTCCTTCACCAATTAATCACGCTTTATTTTCTCTAATCTGAACAGGGAGACCTTCATTAACCAAGAGAGCTTCATCAGGTCAATGAACACACACACACACACACACACACACACACACACACACACACCATATGTGTGTTTGTGTGTTTGTGTTTGTCTGTGTGTATTGGTGTGTTGGTGTGTTTGTGTGCTTGTGTATTTGTGTGTTTGTGAGTGTGTTTGTAGATTTGTGTGTTTGTGAGTGTGTTTGTAGATTTGTGTGTTTGTGTATTTGTGTTTGTGTATTTGTGTGTTTGTGTTTGACTGTGTATTTGTGTGTTTGTGTATTCATGTGCTTGTGTATTTATGTACTTGTGTATTTGTTTGTTCGTGTATTTGTGTGTTTGTGTGTTTGTTTGGGTGTTTGTGTATTTGTGTGTTTGTGTATTTGTGTGTTTGTTTATTTGTATTTGTGTGTTTGTTTATTTGTATTTGTGTGTTTGTGTATTTGTGTGTTTGTGTATTTGTTTATTTGTGTATTTGTGTGTTTATGTGTTGTGTGTATTTGTGTAATTGTTTGTGTATTTGTGTGTGTGTGTATTTGTTTATTTGTGTTTGTGTATTTGTGTGTGTGTGTGTATTTGTGTGTTTGTGTATTATGTGTGTGTGTATTTAAGTGTTTGTGAGTTTCTGTATTTGTTGTTGTGTATTTGTGTGTGTGATTGTGGATTTGTGTGTTTGTTTATTTGTGTTTGTGTGTTTGTGTGTTTTTGTATTTGTGTGTGTGTTTGTGTGTTTCTGTATTTGTGTGTTTGTGGATTTGTGTGTTTGTTTATTTGTATTTGTGTGTTTGTGTGTTTGTGGATTTGTGTGTTGTTGTGTTTGTGTGTTTTTGTGTTTGTGTGTTTGTGGATTTATGTATTTGTATGTTTGTGTGTTGGTGTATTTGTTTATTTGTGCATCCGTGTGTTTGTGTGTGTGTATTTGTGTGTTTGTGTATTAATGTATTTGTGTGTATCTGTGTTTGTGTATTTGTGTGTTTGTGTATTTGTGTGTTTGTGTTTGAATATTAGAATAGCCGGATTGAATATTAGGATAATTTGAATATCAGGATAGTATCAGAATACTTGAGTATGAAATTATTTGATTAGTAGGGTATTTGAATATCAGAGTATTCAAGTTTTTCATTATTACAAAATCAGAGTACATGAGTGTTAGGAATCAGAGTATTTGAATATCAGAATATATGAGTATTTCATTATTATTTGAGTGTTTGATTATTTGAGTACAGCTCCAGGTTGTGGTCAGGGTGTGTGAAACTGTGAGAAAGTTTGGCTCTCTGAAGGTCACTCTGAGTATTAGGGAGTGTGTGTTGAGTGTGTGTTGAGTGTGTGTTGAGTGTGTGATGAGTGTGAGATCTGCTCAGTGGGAGACTTCCTGCTGGGCTTGGGGGGGCAGGGGTGGGGTTGAGGGGAGATGACACAGTTTTCTTTTAGTCGGGTGATAGAGTTACAGAGAGAAGGAGTGACTCTCTCTCTCTGTCTCTCTCTCTCTCTCTCTCTCTCTCTCTCTCTCGCTCTGTGCTGAGAGAATGGAGCCTCTTTATGGTGGGATCAGGGTGGAAGGGTCTGGGGGGAGATGATGTGGGGGGTGGAGGTGAGGGGGGGCGGTTGTAGATTGACATGACACCCAGCCTTTCCTTTTCCTTTTCTTACCTTTCCTTTCCTTTGCCTCTCTTCTTTTCTCCCCTTTCCTTCTTTTCTTCATTTTTGTTTGTCTTTTTTCACTTCTATTTTCCTCTTCTTCTCTTCTCTTCTCCTCTTCACTCTCCTGTCTTCTTCTCTTCTCTTCTCCTGTCTTTTCTTCTCTTCTCTTCTCTTCTCCTCTTTTCTCTTTTCCTCTTCTCTCTCCTGTCTTCTTCTCTTCTCTCTCCTGTCTTCTTCTCTTCTCTCTCCTGTCTTCTTCTTTTCTTTTCTCTTCTCTTCTCTTCTCTCTCCTGTCTTCTTTTAATCTCTTCTCTTCTTCTCTTCTGTCTTCTTCTCTCTTCTCTTCTCTTCTCTTCTCTTCTCTTCTTATCTCTCCTGTCATCCTCTCTTCTCTTCTAATCTCTTCTCCACATTTTTTTTTCTTCTCTTCTCTTCTCCACACTTCTTTTCTCCAGACTTTTCTTCTGTTCTGTTCTGTTCTCTTTTCTTTTCTTCTTGTCTCTTCTCTTCTTTTCTCCTCTCTTCTCTTCTCCACACTTCTCTTTTCTTCTTTTTTCTTCTGTTTTCGCTTCTTGTTGTGAGTTTTACTTTCTTGGTTATTGAGGCCACAGGTGTTTTCTTGCAGTGTTTGTTCTCCTCTGTTTCAGGAGAAGGGAGTGACTGGCTCTATTGTTTGTCCGACACAATGGAGTTTAGGTGATACCATCTTCCTTGGCGTTGAGTTCTTTAGTTTGTCTCGGGTTTTAGCTGTGTTTTAGTGTAACATGGCTTTTGAGAACGACTCCAGTGTTTGGTGTCAGAACTGTGGAGTGAAAGTCATGGAGGTCTTAAAGGGGAAACTTCTCCAATCTCTACTCTCTCTTTTCACTCTTGAGGTTCTTCACACAAAACAGGGAGCTTAGCTTTGAAATGAGATGTTCAGGACACCTGCCTCTGTGTTTAGGTTAATTCTGCCACAGCTTATTTAAAAGTTAAAGCACCTCAAGAAAATAAAATATTTCAATACCAGTTACAGATGTACCTAGAGCCATAAGTCCAGGTTCCAACACTGAGGAACTGATTTTTAAGAGGTTATCTGATGAGGTGAAGCTGAAATGAAGCTACTTTGTCAATGAAAATTCATCACACTGCATTCATGACAGCTCCTCTCCCTCCTTTCCTGTGTCTCTGCATTCTCCCAAAGCCCTCCATGGACCTGTCTGAAAGTTCTCGTGGCCCTCAGGGCTCCTATAAGCCCATTCATCTCCATGCAGATGGCTTCAGGTTGACAATGGGGACAATGTGAGGATAATATTTTCTCTCTGTGTCCTCCTTCGTTCCTCCTGGCACCTGTAGCTGCTCCCGTCTCTCCGGTTCTCCGAGCGGGGTGTAGCTCCAGGCCCGAGCTGCCGCAGTCCACAGGGATTATCCATTCACAGCGCAGCATTGTTCTCCAGGCTACAACGTCCTCCTGGAGTCTCCTCCTTTGTGATGGATCCTGAAGGAAAGGCTTGAGAGGAAAACAAAGGTGTAACACACCTGCGACTCTCCATCACCTTTTTCCTCCTCGGCCTTCGGCGGTTCCACCACATCAAACAGACGTTCCTCAGAGCCCGTGGGGTCACACTCAGCTCTAATGAGCTACGACTACATCAAACACTGCACTAACACACACCACCGCCCTCAGAACTCCACCTTACAGCTCCGTTTGAAGCTTTTTAGAATTAGAATCAGAAAACTATTGATCCCTAGAGGAAATTACTTATATTACGACTGCACAGACACACAGAGACACAGAGACACAAAGACTCTGCAGAAAATACAGCTCCAGAAAAAATAAGAGAGCACTGCAGTTTATTTTTAATTCAGTATCTCCATGAGTATGACAACCATTCCATGCCAGTGTCTGTTAAATTCCTACACAAGCACCTCATTCTGCTTTATGACGCACTGATTAGTGATCACCTGAATCACATCTTATTTAATGAGGAAAAGTAGAAAATCTCTACTGTGATCAACACTTTTCTCTTGCAATGTGACCAGTTGGATGGTAAAACACTACTAGAAGTTCTTCAAAGGCAATTTTTGCCATTTTGTTTAAGAGTGAACAAGAGATTTGTTTTCTTTAAATTATTCAAGTTCTGTAAACACTGAATCATTTCTCTTATGTTGATGTTTTGTCATTTCCTTTAAAATGATGCTTTAAAGAACAATATGTTTATTCAGAAATCAGGAGAAATATTGTCAGCAGTTCTTAATAACTAAGGCAAAGCTGTTCAGTTCAGTCCTTGCACCTATAAAAGATAAACCTAAGAAACTGAACATTTTTGCAGTGGTCTCTTATTTTTTCCAGAGCTGTATTTAATATGAACTACACTATGCTAGACACACATATACTGGGTATAAATAATATAGATAAATAACTTACTGCATCATGAACAGACCAACAGAAACGGTCCAAAAACATAGTTTTACATGAAGTTAAGAGGGTTTTTCTACTTTCTTCTGAAAAGTTACTGTTCTAGAGTTTGTTCTGATGACATACACAGTATTACATGATCAGTCATAAGTTTTCACACCACAGGTTTTCACCACTTATCCATTTATTTCATACACTGATTTGTATTCTTGTTAAATTGGAAAGTTCTTGAGTTGTGTGGTGATGCAGAGTCGAATTCTAGACTGTCCTTTAACTTTAAATGCACTTGTTAACTGTTCCAGCACTTGATAGCTCCTTAAATATCTAACACTGGTCTGGTGATCCTCATCATTATAATTATTATAATTATATTAGAGGGCTTTTGTAGGTCAGTAGGGATGAATAATAAAAAATAAAGAAACTCAAATGGTGATAATTCTGCACATATATTTGTTTGTAAAGAATATTGAGTATATTTTTAGAAAATATTAAGTGAGTAACAACTGTGCCTAAACTGGTGGTGTTCATAACAGACCCCCTTCAGGTGAAATATAGAATAATTTTGGGATATGTGGCATGTAGTCAGGAGGTGTCTAATTTGATTTATTATTTTTAAAAGACTTTAAATTGAAAGTAGATACATTAAATCTAAAATAAAGAAGGTAACACACCTGCCTGAGTTTATTTCTGAGCTATATCCTCCACTTCTCACTGACTGGTCCTGAACCTCCTGGTTTCCCATGTGTTTCACAAAGTAATCATCAGTACCGATACGAAAGAACCCATGAAGAACCTTTGGGCATGGAAATCACAAAAGTGTCACAAGAAGAGCCAGAAGATTGTCATAGATGCCCTAAAAGAACCAGTTCTGGCTGACTGAAGAACCCTTCATACCATACCTTCCATCAGTATGTGGGTTCTTAAATCAATCCAAGTCAGAATTTTTAGAACCTCCGTGCCATCTAGAGAACCAGTGCTTCCACCTGTTTTGCTGCAGAACAACATGCCCACTGATGACCTTCAGGAACCAACTTTTTAGGTTATGTTTTTGGTTGAAATGCTCCTAATGGTTTCAAATGTGGACATAAACCAGAATGGAACCCATTCCCTGTTAATGGAAGAGGGGGTTCAGTAAATGGTTCTTTAAAGAACCGTAGGGAATGACAGATGGAGAGAATGAAGCTTTTATTTAATAGCAGTGACCTCCTCCTCCTCCTCCTCCTGTGAGGTATTTCAGGGACGTTTGCAGAAGAAAGTCCAGCTGAAGAATGAAAACAAATGTTCCGGTAATTTCTGGCCCAATCGTCAGTCTTATTTTGACAAGTCAGATGTGACCCTTTGACCTGTGAGAGAGAAGAAAAAGAGGCAGACAGGGTATCTGATGGAGACGTCTGAACGCTCGTCCACTTTCTCTCTGGCCTCCTGAACCTTCGCCGCCCGAGTCACAGAGATTTCACGGGTGTCGTCTAGAACGTGAGGGAGCGATAACCACTCCTGCTGCCTTTAAACCGCAGAACGGGTCCGCTGACTGGACCTCTGCACCGGTTCTGAAGAGCTCACGGCCTAGAAATACGAAACCCAACACTGTGCAAAAGTCTTGAAACCCCCTCTTCTTTATATTTTGCAACATGGCAAAGATAAAGACAATCTGAGTATTTTTGCACCCCACAAAGAACTGAGTGGGGGGGTCAAGACGTTCGCACAGAACTGTTCTCGTCTTTTTACAATAACAGTGAAGATCCCAATTACCCCATTCAGAAATGCGGGCCCAAACTGGGCTGTTCAGACTCCATTCACCAACATCATACCCCGTCAACTCACATGCATTAACGAGGACACACATTCCACTAATGAACTTTTAACGAGGCACGCAAAGTCATTAGGATGGTGTGATGATTGGGGTTCAGCATTTTTCCAAATCTCTAAAGTTCTACAGCAGAACTATATGTGGAGGAGGCACTCATGATGGAAATCAACTCAGAGACCTGAGATTCCCAGGGTCCAGGCGCTGGACTGGTGCGGGACTCTGAAGAAGGTTCTCTCAGGATGAAGATGTGTTTGATATTTGTTCTTCTGGCTGTACTGATTATGAGGTTTACATTGTGGTTTAAATTGTGGTTTATTTCCTCATTTAACATCTAAATGTCTCTTGAACAGAGGCTGAAACCTGAGACGCTCCCGACTCCTCCACATTACCTCGCCTCACCTCGCCGTGGTCGTCCATAATGCATTTGCTGACCCATCAGCCTGCTTCATTCACTTCAACTCATTAACTCTGTCCGGCGTCCAGGGCGTCATCTTTTATTCACACCTGTCCATTAATAACTTAACACAGCCACACACAGCAGGGCCCCGAGGAGGAGTGAGTGTGTGTTTTCAACACAACACATGTCCTATTGTTGTGATAATACACATGAGATATATTATTACATGTAGAGACTTAAATATATATAAAACATATGGAACATGATTATCACATATAGACACAGATATACAGTACATATGGGACTATTACCTATCTTTTAGGTGTTTACATATCTATCTGTCTATCTGTCTATCTATCTATAAACATATTATCTCATATATATGTATATATATATATACCATATTATTTTTACATATACATATTTATATATACTACATATGGGACGTATTATTACACATATATATTTGTATAATACATGTGGGTATGTTATTGGATACAGATACAGTCACGTAATATATAATTTGGAGCATAATGTCTCGGTAAGGTACAAAAATGTTGTGTGTGTGTATGTGTGTAGGTGTGTGTGTGGGTGTGGGTGTGTGTACGTGTGTGTGTGTGTGTGTGTGTGTGTACGTGTGCGCATGTGTGTGTTTGTGTGTTTGTGTGCATGTGTGTGTAGGGTTGTGTGTGTTTGTGAGTGTGTGTGCGTGTGTGTTTGAGTGTGTGTGTGTGTGTGTGTGTGTGTTTGTGTGTTTGTGTGCATGTGTGTGTAGGGTTGTGTGTGTTTGAGTGTGTGTGTGTGTGTGTTTGAGTGTGTGTGTGTGTGTGTGTGTGTGTGTGTGTGTGCTGGACTGTTGACAGTGTGTCCAGTTAGCACCACTGATGGATGTTCCTCTGAGTCTTTGGGACTGAAAGCCTCTCAGGCTGTAGTGTATCGAATGGCCTGTTAATTATACTAACTTCAAAAGAGCAGCCGCTGGTGTGCGTGTGTGTGTGTGTGTGTGTGTGTGTGTGTGTGAGTTCTGTCCAGAAGAAGTGTGTAGAGCTACCTGTAATGCTGTGGTAGTTGATGCCTTCTCTCTTTCCTTCTTCAGAAATCTTACCTCAGGGACATTGGTGACCATTCTTATACAAGGGGATTAATGTCTATTAATCCTTCATATTAGAGCTGCACAATACAGACAGAATGTCAGTTACTGATACATACTGTGATATTAAAGTGTCAATATCTGAAATACCTGAAATCTGTAAATATTGTTTCATGTGGTACATTTATTCCCCCAACTATACACTCCATAGATGGAAAATAAGCTACAAAAACAGCCCGCTTTCAAATCACAGTTTTTGTGATGTCCCAAAATCATCACATTTACATATATCTCTTTATTCTGAGTACAGCAGTTTAGCTCCACCCATTCATGAACCGACTCACCAACACCTTTATTGGTGAATGGGTGGAGTTTAATGGACTTTTGCTGCATTGCATTAAGACCTCGATTCATCAGAACTCCCAGTAGCTCACCTGGAGCTGTGATTGGTCAACCTGTCAGAAACTCTGTGATTGCATATTGCAGTCTTCTATGATATCAGTATTAAAGAGACAGGTAAAATTTCAGACATGTACTTCTTGGTCACCGTCTGTTTCTATAGCAATAACTCAAGCAACCCTATATCCAGGCTTTTTCTCACACTGACTACTAAAATAGTTTCTGAGTAATTGATTATTTACTAGAAGCCAAGTTTAGTCCCCGGGTACCTGCGATCCTAGTAAGGATTAAGCGGTTACAAAAAATAAATGAATGAATGAATGATGATTCACTTCATTCAGGAACATTAAAAGTGTTCAGATAAATCACATTTTTAGACTTTATATTCAGGGTTGAATGTGGGACGGGAGGAGAAGAGTGATGCTGATGCCTATGAGGAGGCTGAAAAACAAGGAAAATCATAATAATAAACTTTATGAGATGGTTTCATGGATAATGAAACTCAGGTGGAAGGCATTCATAAAAATATGATCAATAAGAAAGTGCTTGTAGACCAAGAACCAACTGAATATCACTCCACTCATGACTAATGACTAAAGTTAATATACTTTCCTGAGGGACTTTCAAAGACTCTCATTTCCAGTGCAGTCCCTGAACCTGATCAGTTTCAGAGGAATGTTTTATTTGTTTGTTAAGACACACAGTGACCTACGTATGAATCATTCAAGCAGAACAAAGAGCATCTAACTGAAGTCCTGAA
>JBBPCX010039068.1:0-15560 GCA_037974365.1 Hydrocynus forskahlii | reverse complement strand
GTGTCTGACCTCATAAATGCTCTACAGAACGAATGGGCACAAATTCCCACAGAAACTCCAAAATCTTGTGGAAAGTCTTCAAAGAAGAGTGGAAGCTGTTATAGCTGCAAAGGAGGACCAACTCCATAATAAAGTCCATATTCAAGTCGATACTTTAATGAATGCAATGTCATTAAAGTCCCTGTTGGTGTAATTTTCAGGAGTCCCAATACTTTTGTGTATAGTGTATCTCAGGGTAGGTTGGTATGGCTCCTCCCTCTACCCCATCACTGAATTAGCAGTTAGCGTTCTTCTCTTAATGAAGCTGCATTAGCAACAGTTAAAGAAAGGTGGAGGGTAGCACACTTCCTCCGAGTTACACCAGCACCCCTATTTTTAAATACGTAATCAAACAAAGAGCCACTGGAAACAAAGCTGTTAATGCAATGCCACTGGATTGTTCAACACGCCTGGAAGTGAACACTAACTGCCAATTCTGTCATGTCAGGCAACAGGCGACCATATTGGCCAGCATAACACTAAGTAATGGGAGAGGAGGAAGGGTCATCTTACCCACTCAGAGAAAGCGACACCAATTATGATAATGCTGGCACTTATTCGGTCTCACCAGTGAGAATGAAACAATTGTATATTAACTCCCATCTGAGTATCCTCTTCTCTACCATGCTGGTCAGACAGCTATAAACAAATGGTCTTGACAAGCATGAACAAATGAGGACCCCAGGACAACGAGTCTGCCGTGGGAAACAATGCAAAATCAGAGAGAGTTCAATCAGAAGTCAAGGAAGCTATTCTTGTGATGGTCCTGGATGTTTCAGTCCTTACTTGCCTGCTCACGAGTGTAACTTTTAATTGTCCAAGCGTAGGAAAAACATGCAGACTGGTACATAACTAATGCTGCTTACATAAACACTTGAATAAAGTATAACCCCATCTTGAGCGGTTGGTGAATTTAGCACAAAAAGCTCCTGCCGAACCAGACCTGTCAGTTCCAGCTTTTAAATTATTATTGTAGGCTTTAAGGTTGACTCGCAGCAGCACAAGGACATCATGTTTTAGTGTACTTCTTCTGTTCTGACTCAGTAAGTCTTTCGTTTTTTAAAGGAAAAAATCTTCGGTGGTGCAGCTTTTTTCTTCATTCCAGCACAGGGTTCTGACATACAGCTCTCAATACCGGTGTAATCCAGCAGATTACCCATGACTCCCTGTAGGCCACAGTTTTTTGTCTGCGCTCACCTGCAGAGTGGAGACTGACAGGGTCTTGGGCATGCTGTCTCTTCTCAAGGAGGCAAGGCAAATTTAAGATCCTCCGTTTCAGGATTACTGTCCTGATCTATCTCTCGAGCCCTCAACACATGCATGATGAGCATTTAGGAGCAGAAATGGGTTTACCTTTTACCTCTGTAAACTCAAGAGACGGCTGTCCGTGAAGAATCCCAGTGAGATCCTGAGATCCACGTTTGCCGACACACATACCTGCCAACAGATTTGAGCTGGTACTGTATCCCAAGGCTTACAGGCCAGGATTTCAGCTCCATATGCAATGTAATAGAATAAGCATCATAATCTTAAGGAAATAGGTCTGTGTGCACAACACAAACCAGCGTGCAGTCAGAAACATAGTGGCCTTGAATTTCAGTCATGATTTCAGAAGCTGATTGCTCCTCCAATGTCCTAATGTGAGTTCACTATGAAAGCTGCCAGGCTACACTAGTGACAGCAGTTTTAGGACCTGAATTACATTTTAGATTGTGAGAGTTTATAATCTAATTAATTTATTCACATTTATAATTGAAATATTGCAGCTTTTGATGCATGGTATTTATGTTCCGACATTGCATGATCAAATTTTTATTGGTTATAAATATCAGGCCATATCAGGCCAATTTCAGTATAGATTATGGTAACCTTAAGATATATTGAAATTATGGCTGATATCAGGTGGTGGTGGCCTAGTGGGTGGGATACTTGCCTCTGGACCACGAGTTCATGGGTTTGAATCCTACCCTCAGCACACCACCACTGGTTTCCTGAGCAAGACCCTTAATCCCAAGTTGCTCCAGGGAGACTGCCCCCTGTAGTTAGGGAATGGAAACCAGAGAAGCTCTGAGCCAGCAGAGGCCACAGTGGGCTGTAGAAGAAGGAAATTCCTAAAGAGGTACAAAAGTACACATAGCTTCTGTTTTTATGTTTTATTAATTTGGGGTTCTCTTTGGGAGTTTCCTTTCTTTACAGCCCACCATGGCCTGTGCTGGCTCATGTGTAACAAACAGTCACAAAAACTGCAACATTTCAATATTAAAAACATAAATAAATTAATTAAAGATCGGTTAAAATCTTGCAATCTAAAATATAATTCAGGTCCTAAGACTGCGGTCACTATTGTGGCAGGGCAGCTTTCATTTCGATTAGACAGACATTTAGAGCAATTAAATTTTTTATTTACAACAAACAATGTCATACATTATACACTTCATACAATTAATGTTCAAAACAGCCAGAAAAAACAGTGTTAGATTCTGTTTGGAGTTAAACATGATGAAGATGACAGTATTTCTCATGGCTTGGATAGCAGCTGTCATGTTGGCTCAAGGAA
Source organism: Hydrocynus forskahlii (assembly GCA_037974365.1). Taxonomy (NCBI): domain Eukaryota; kingdom Metazoa; phylum Chordata; class Actinopteri; order Characiformes; family Alestidae; genus Hydrocynus; species Hydrocynus forskahlii. Next base: position 12,964 of record JBBPCX010039068.1, on the reverse strand, counting down.
GGAGAACACAGATGCAGGAGTTAAACAGAACTCAACCAGGCTTTAATAACAAAAAGGCATGTAATCAGTCACTTAAGGGCGAGGGACTTAGTAGAATAGAAATACTAGAAGGCTGTTTCTTTGAGGCACAATGAAGGGACCTGCTCAGCACTGGACTGGACCTCTGTCCCACTGACATGGTCCTAATACTTGGTTTGCTCCTATCCAGGAGCCACAAGGAGCACACGAGTCTGAGGCTCTGCTCCCTGCTGAGCCTCTTAGGAGTAATTCCAGCCTACGGGTGCTTCAGCCTCGCTGGTTCACACTAGGAAACATGAAAGACACACAAGAACACCCCTGACATATAATAGATGAGTCGAACACCCTAAGAGACCACAGTTCTTCCTAAGTCCACCAAGCCAGTGTGTGAGAGCAACATAGACGATAACCCCAGAATAAGGGAGAAAGCATGCCTGACAGATGATGGTTGCATGTCGGGACCACCCCTGACTACTGGATCAGCTGGGGGTTTTATAGCAAAAACATGAACACAAGGACCAATCACAAAGACCAACCATTAACAGACAAGACGAGACACCTGGAAACATGAGAGAAACTAAAGCACATACGACACAAACCGAAACACACTGACACGTGGACGGGGGGGCGTGGCAGGGAATCCCCACCTCAGAATTCCGGAGAACTAGCCCACTGGGTGCGTGGTAGTGGCGCCATGGCTGTGACAGCAGTGATGATACAGGTCCAAGTTCAGTATTTTACTAAATGCCCGGCCAATGTTCACGCTCAACTGCTAACTCGAGTTCCACCATGACTGAAATAATATTGATAATGTGACACAAACCTTTTTGCAGCTCCATAACTATTGGCTCCCTTTGTAAAAAAGAGCCAAAACAAAGGTAATAAATGGCTTTGTGGTTAATTAGCTCATAACAGGAGAATAAATGAGAAAAATCTCATTTTAATCTAATTAAGTAAATTTAGTATAAAATAAAAAAAAAAACATGAAAATTTTCAACATTTGTTTTTTGTTTTTTTTGTGAATTTAGGCATTTAAAGTAAAGTAAAGTGTCCCCTTATAGTCACTTGTGAACACACCACAGCACACAGTGTGTACAGTGTGAAATTCTATAGTGTGAAACCCATTCACCACATGAGGCAGGGGCTGTCACCAACGAGGGGCGCCGGGGAGCAGCTGTGTGGGAACGGTACCTTGCTCAAGGGTACTAGTCGCAGTCCTGGGATTCAAACCCACAACCTTCTGATTCCAGGGGCAACTCCCTAATCACTAGGCCACAAGCTATGATGGTCAGTCTTTATAAGTCTTTGTTTTACAGGTAATTTATCTAGTTTACTGAACACTTAGGCTGGCTCCTGTTCCACCATGAGTGAAATAAATCTTAGGATTTATGTTTGCCTCCAAAGTAATCTGGAATCAATTACTTGGCAAGTTATTTTAGTGTTTGATACCAACTTGTATTGATTGATAGGTGTAGTTTAGAGCCTGTATATGCCAGCCAGCCTGTTATCTCAGAAATGTCCACTCTCTGGCACCCACAGCTACACGGATCATTTTCCTTCTCATAAATGTTGGTTATTTCTTACTTCAGATCTTTAAAGAAATTGTAGCTGGGGGTGGGGGGTGGATGGTGGGGGTATTCTTTGGCTTAATGTAGTCTTTATGCATTTGACAGGGTGATTTTAATAGCAGGTTCATTACTTCAAAATCGTGGTAATAATGTACAATATGTTAATGTTGAACATTGTTTTTGTTGTAGCCATTTCATTTCCCTGTGTTTTGTTTTCTATGAATTCTGTTACACGTTCAGTGCCCATTTAAAGCTGAGGTAAAGGTGCAGCCTGCTTTATGCATGTTAGGCCAACAAAATACAACATTAAAAGCAGCTTATTCTCAAACTCTTCATTTAACATAAGAAGTCCTGAAAGCTAAACAATATTATTTCAAAGGGGTATCACGCTATGCATATATCAAATGAAAAATAAGCCAATATTAAATGTACATAAAAAGTGAACTTGGAGCCAAGTATGTCTTTACTATGGCAAAACATTTCCAAAATGGGAACTTTGAAGAGGAAGAGAGAACCATTGTTCAGTGTCCATTGATCTTGAAATGAAATGTTCACTTGGTGTAAAGGCTTGTGTTTTCATGCGATACAAAGAATAAACCACAAAAATGCATCAAAAAGTTTTGATTTGACAGTAACATTTCACCTAAATTAGATTAGGTGCATGGTGCTCTCAAAAATACAAATATTGGATTAGACTTGCAAGCATTGATAAATAATGATTGCTACTATAATGAATGACGAGGATCAGGGCACAAAACCTTTGAAACATGCTCAGCTATGTCTCCTCGTGTGAATTCTTCTCTCAGGGATGGGTGAGGAACTGAATGGGGGTGATAGAAGGGTTGGGGTGATGACCTGTATATGGCATTGTCCCTGGACGGGCAGGGTTAACCCCTCTTTTGTTTGAGAATCTGCCTGAGAGCTTAGCGGGACCATTAGGCAGTCTAGACTGGGTCTAAATCACCTCTCCTGCAATATAATGTGCCTCATGTCAGCAGACAGGGGCAGTTACCCTTGAAAGCTCAGAACAATGGTGGAGCTCAGAAACAAGCGAAAGGACACATTTGTTTTAGTGTATATATGTGTGTGTGTGTGTGTGTGTGTGTGTGTGTGTGTTTGCACTGGAAATCACACAGAAACCTTAGTGTTTCCACTGCAGTTGGTCATGAGTTAGGATTAACAATTAACATCAAGTTCAATGTTTCTTTCAGATTTTTGGGGGCGCTCGAGTCGATGTGCAAATGTGGAGTCACAAAAAACACAGCAAACACATGTATCTAAAGGGTTTGATTTCTTTTTTTCTGCAAAACCCTCGGCACCTATGTTGTAAATTGTACTCACTACGAAACTGTGCTTAACTGTGTACTTAAAATGTGCTTAATTTGAATTAAGTGACTGTTAATTTGTGAAACTTTAATTTCATTTTACTTTAAAATTAGATTTAAGGCATAATTGTGACACCCCTTCATCGTAATCCGTTTAATTCCAAATTTTTTCTGAAAATTTCAGTACATGGATTTTACTCCTGAGACATTCCTAATGCACAAACATTATGCACTTTTTAATTTGATTTTGGTTAAGTTGGTGAAGTTTTATACTTGGTCACAACTGTGACCGACAGGAAACAACACAGTCCTTTTTTGGGAAAATTAATATAAATTGGTCAATAAAGCCTATTTGCCCATGTAGAGTGACATGGAGTGGCAGGTGCCCGGTGAGGAGTAGAGGGAGAGGGGTGTGCCTGCGTGGTACGAGATGGAGTGGTATCAGCCCAGCGAGGGGAAAAGGGAGATGGGGGCGCCCGCGTGTTGCGAGATGGAGAGGTAAATGCTCGCGTAATGCGACATGAAGTGGCAGGTACCCAGCTAGGAGGAGAGGTGAGAGGGAGGTGCCGCGTGATGCGAGTTGTGGTTGTCCATGTGATACAAGATGGAGTGGGAGGTGCCTGTGTGATAGGATAGGATGTGGGAGGTGCCAGTGTGGTAGGACCTGGATTAGGCAATGGGGTGTCGGGGGGGGCACACCAGCTGGTTGTCAGGAATTTCAAAGTCATCCCCTTGAAATGTCACCTCAGCTATGCCATTCAGCAGCCTTTCCGGCGAATGGTGTGTTTCTCCCTAAAATCCCGTCTGAACCATCACTATCACAGTCACATTCCACTGCATCTCTCTCAAGTGTGGGGGTAACAGTAATGCTACAAACAGCATATGGGGGGGTCTTGTACGTCCAGTAGGTCCAACACATTGGATAATTTTAACTTTATAAAAAAAGTCAATATTAACTTACATTAATTGCCAAAACATGTGTATTGCATTCAATGCAATGTATTATGCTAGCAGTCACAATTGTGACCGTTAACATATATGCGCCTCTCCTAAGCAAAATATATAAACAGGGGTGTAATTCTCAACATATATCAGTAGTAGACCCCTTCATCAGTATATGTACCAAATATGATAGTGTTTTCTGTAAATTAAGATATTTTAATTACCTTCTTTTATAGAGCTCTGAGCAAGACATTCCCCTTCACAGGTGCAAACAGGAAGTAAAGTGATCTGGTCTGTTGACCTTTCACACTTGTCACCTGATCTTGATACAGTTTAATCAAGACAGTCTATTTTTTCACTTTTAAGTATAATCTATCAACCAAACTCAACAGAAACAATACTGGGAAAAGAAAAGGTAACTTTTGTGACCATTGGGATTAAATGGGTTAAATGTAAGGAGCTAATTCAGGAGGTTCTATTATTTAAGGGGCAAATTGGAAAAAGTAAGGGGAGAATTCAGTAGTTTTACCCATTAACCAGCCTTAATCTGAGCACTTTTCCCCTGAATTTTCCTGTATGAGAAACTAAGCTCAACATTAAGGTCATTTTAAGGGGTAAAATTAGGCATTTGATTTCGTAATGACTTTAGTAACAACAGCCTCTTTAAACAATTTATGTACAAGACCGTATGTACAAGATAAAATAGCTCACATAACTATTATGACATGCAAATTCAGGTGGAGGGCAGGAAGTGAAGAATCTCTGTGGAAATGGAGGAAAGTGAGTACATAATAGGGTTGGATGAACCTGCATGCAGTACGTAGGTCATAAAAATTGAAACACGTATTGGATGCGAAATGCAATTTTTCCCTCATCTTGACCAATTCGCCTGGTGTGAAGGTGAACAACATTACAAATTATCTCATTCTCCAGACCGCCCACTACACCAGGTGAAGGCATACAAGAGGGGATTACAACTATTTCATATGTGACTGAGCCCACAACTTCAGAACCAAAGTGGATGCTGTCTTGATTTCACCCAGGTGAGTAAATGTGTGGATGAAAGTCTCTTTATTCTGCTATTTAAGCTCCAACCTCGATGTATTTCCCTGGTGTCGGGCTACTAGTTAGTATCACCAAAAGCAAATCTCCAGGTATAAAAACAAAGACAAAACATGGACAGAACTTACAGACCAGGGTGGAGATATTGCGGGAAACGTTTTTAACCCTGAGATGATTGTAAGCTAGCTTCCTGCAAAGTAAGTAAAGTGACCATTTGTCATACATGAACACACCACAGCACACAGTGTGAACAGTGTGAAATTTAACCTATTCACCAAGTGAAGCAGGGGGCAGCCAGGAACACAGCACCCGGGTGTGTGGGGATGGTACCTTGGTCCACAGTACCTCAGAGGTGCCACTAGCACTCCTGGGATTCAAACCCACAACCTTCTGATGGCAGGGGCAACACCCTAAACACCAGGCCACCAGCTGCCCATAGCTAACTTGCTAGCTGACTAATATTGTGAAACACCCTGATCTGTAGTTTTGACAGTTTTACCTATTTATGGGTGGCAAAAAAAATGTAAGCTTGCTCTAACCTTAAACAACTTTAGCCTTACCATTCATGAAGTGCTCACTGCATAAATAAGCACTGTGGTCTTTGCTCCCCAGACTTTTTTTATCCATGTCTATAGTCATTTCCTTTTGAGTGTTTTTTAACATCTGCTCTTTGTGTACCATACAAAGATGGGTTGGAACCATCCTAAACAGCTCAGACCATTAGAATTACTGCAGCTATGGTGTTCATTGCCAGCTTGCCTCAGAACCTGCCTCCTGTTGCCTGGCCTCTATCTGGAAAGCGTGGAGGTTTGTGACGTCAAATGCAACGTGCTATTTTTGCAAAGCTGATCATGCCATATATTTGATTCTTTATTCATGTGTATGAAACATGATGTAATGAGAAGTAGGAAAACTACTACCATCCTTTAGATGAGCTAAAACAGACACATGTTAAACAGTGCTAACGAAGAAAGTGGCAATGGAAATGGTGCTAGCATACTAACAGCATCACACACCTCAGAACAGGGTTGATATTTCAGCTCATTTCACCCTCCACTGATGCAAATTTAAGGAAAATTTAAGGTTGAAATGACAGTTGGCTGTCCTCTGGTGTGTTTTTAAAATGACCCCAAAAACCTTCCCCAGGCTCCAATCTCAACCAGTGGATAGAGAGACTATTTGTCGCTATCGTTTTCTTGTAAATATGACTTTATACATGAATTCTCACAATATTATCCTGCACCAGATATTATTTTCATATCCCGACTCTTTATTCAGCATTGAGTTAAATGCTGATAAATTGTTATTCACACTGCAAGGGCTCTGTAAAGCAAAATGTACAAATTAAACATACTTTAAAATCTTTCTTTTGTTGCAATAATGATGTGTTCAAGACAGTATCCATACCAGTGTGGAAACTGGTGTAAAAATATTCTGATATGATGCTAACCGCCATTTCATGCTTTACTTTCAATGTTACATGAAAAATCACCAAATAAATAAATACTATAAATAGTCTGATCCAAATAAATTCAGTATTTTGTGACACTGACCCATATAATCACAGTGTTATTATGTCAGTTTCCTTTCAGCGGGGGGGCTGACCACATTACACTTATCCTCCATAGCAAAATAATGGGCATATCGCACAAATAGCTAATTGCATTCTGCTGAGAGCTGTACATTAGATATTGCATAACTGGACTTCTCAGCTCCTGGCATCACCATTGTCTCTCACAGGCAGTCATCTTTAATAACACTGCACAGTATCTTAACCTGGATCTCCAGCCTCTCACAGCTGCCTCACGGACCAAGTACAGAAAATCAGTGCAGAAAACCATATTAATGCACCGCTTTTTATGACGACCCTGTTGCACAAAGACATTACCACCAAATTATCTTTCTGTTAATCTAAAACATGGATGGAATCTGATACTGCAGGTCTGCCACAACATCCAAACAGGCCTGATGCAGAGAACAGTAATAACAGCCAGAAGCAATCTGAGACCAGTTATTGACTTTTGTCTGGGCAAATATTTAACCTTAAGCTTTCTTAACCAACTCATTTTAAAGGCTGTGAGAGCATTGGAAAGGTCATTATTTTTAGTGATTAATTACTCTGCAGCTGAATTTTCAGAGTGAGGATAGAATAGACTTTGGTCTTATTATAATTTCTTTAGCTACGTGGTTGACTATGTAAAGAAATGCAGATGCAGAATGTTAGAGTTGAAGCAAGAAACTGTCAAAGCAAGAAATGCAACAATTATTGTGCTTGTTGTAAACATACTTACTTGCCCTTGACTGTTGGGTCATACAAATAAGGGGGATTTTCCTGTCTGAAGACTGTAGTCTGATCCAATATGGACAAAATATCGTGTGTGGACAAAAGTATTGGGACGCATGACCATTATACCAACAGGGACTAAAATATCATTGCATTCAAATAAATAGACTTTAATATGGAGTTGGTGCCCTCAGTGCAGCTATAACATTCATTCTGTAGAGCATTTATGAGGTCAGGCACCAGATGCTGGGTGAGAAGGCCTGGCTTACAATCTCTGTTCCAGTTCAACCCAAAGTTGTTGGATGAGGATTCGAACCCACAACCTTCTGATCTCAGGGCCAACTCCCCAACAACTAGGCCACCAAAAAGCTGAATTGAGAAATTTTAAAATGAAATAGTATACCTTGTAGATGTAAATAAAATGTCACAGCAGAATATCTGTTTTTTCTGAATGTCTGTTTTTTTACTCTACATTTTTCAGAAGTCCGCAGATGTCTGAACCTGTCAAAATGATCTTGGACCGTACATAAAAGTAGCTTTTTTAGAACAACCTATTTCTTTTATTACTCCTTTTTTGATTGATCGTTTCGGCCATTTCGTGCAGCACATAACATTCAGACTAATATTCTTTGCTATTTATCAGATGTCCGTGCGGGCCAACAGAAAAAAAAAACTTTTAAGCTGGAGATAAACAAATAGATTTTTTCATTACTGATATTACTCTCCAGGAATATCTCCTGCATTACAATAACCGCGCCTGTGCCTTTCAGAAAGCTTTAGGTCTTATTCAGATGAAGCACTGCTTTCTTTCCCTGACTGCAGAGAACAGCACACAGAGAATTAGCATTATATTAGACACATCACGAGAGAGGGAAAGAGAGAGAGAGAGGGAGAGAGAGAGAGAGAGAGAGAGAGAGAGAGAGAGAAATAGAAAGAGAATGGGGAGCGTAAAAGACAAAGACAGACAGGCGGAAGAGACAGAAAGAGAGACAGAGAGAAATTAAAAGGAAAGGAAGAGATATGGAAGTAGACGTGCCGCATTGCAGTGTGTAATGTGACCACCACAGAAGCTGAGAGGATAAATGCTGATCTGCAGACTCCAAGCAGAATGTGCAAACTGGCCCAGGTAGAAAAGCATTAGTGATTTCACAGGTAAACAACAGGTGAAAGAAGATTTTTGTTAACACTGAGGATTTATAGACAAAATTAACCTAAAAAATAGACCAGATCATGATAGAGGAACAGAGGAAAACAAGCCGTAGGTTGCTGTAGTGACATATTAGGTCTGATTTGTATGATATTTGGTAAGTAGCATCTATATGACATTATGAATAAGCCTACGAAATGTTGTTAAGATTCATCATTCATACCGGCATATTTTGGCTGCGGAGTTTTGATTGGCCAGTGGTGGCCATTTCGAGTCACTTCTTATTGAAATGTGTCAGCTGCAGTGCCCTCCATGGATTAAATTTAATGAAATATGCATACAAAGAATATGATAGTGATGCAGGATGAGAATTTTTGTAAAGTACTTGTTACAATTCACTTGTCACGAGTGAGGATTACGCACCACCTAGAGGCCAACTTGACTATAAATTTTGTAATTCTTGACGAAATGGTTGTCAGTCTATTGCACAAAAAGTACTTTGTGCCTACACCGCTTCAAGGAGAGATATAGTTTGGGTAAGAAGAGAAGAGAAAGAGTGAGAAAAAGAGAAAAAAGGGAGGAAAGGAAGAGAGAAAGCTTAAAGAGGGATAAAGAGAGAGGAGAGAAGAGACTGAGAGTAAAAAAGGGAGTTTGAGAGAAATAGAGAGAGAGAGAGACAGAGAGAGACAGACAGACAGAGAGAGAGAGAATGTGTAACCTTTGGTTGAATTTGGAGCTGCTTTAGACGGGGGGGTTTACCTCTAACTTTTCCATCCACTGTAATTAGTCACGTCCATTCTGCTCTCTCCTTACTCAAATAACTCAGAGAAGGTCAAACCTAAGGAATGCTGTCATTATCTCTCTTTCTGAAGAACTGATCTCAATGGGAGCAGCTCATATTGTATCTCTGCATTCAGCAATAGCTGGATTACAGACATACTGACTGTATCCTGTATTAACTTTACTACTAAGGAACTGATTAAAAGAAGGACTGAAAAGTATATTAGCATTTAGCTGACCCTGTGAAAACAGCTTCCTCCGAAAGTCAGCTACTTGTTACTATGAAGTCACCACTTCCTATAGCTGATATAAATATGTATTTTTATGACATATGCAGTTCAGTGTTTTCGAATACTGGTGAGACCTCATTATGACATAAAGGGGGTCCTTGGGTCTCAACCTATGACGTTTCAAATTTACAATGCTCTCTCCCACTCTACTTACACCGTTACCCTCGTGCTTATGGACTTTGTGGGCAAACTAGTTTGGTTGCGTGCGGCAGAAGAATACGCAGTAACACAGCGTATGCGTGAGAGATGGGTCGTGGGTACCCAGAGCCTATCCTGGGGTCTACAGGCACGAGGCAGGGACTCACCCTGGGCGGGGCACCAGCCCACTGCAGGAGGCACACACCATTCACTCTCATCTACGGTCAATTTAGAATCCCCACATCACCTGACGCGCATGTCTTTGGGAGAAACCGGAGACAACCCACGCTACCGCCACCAAGAGAACATGCAAACTCCACGCACACACACACAAAACCAGGACCCGGATTCAAAACCCCAACCCTGGAGGTGTGAGGCAACAACGCTACCCACTGCACAACCATATTATTTTCATCTGATAATGTCATGACCATTTGAATTAAGCCTATAACAATTCACCCTCTTCACAAATCCGTTTGGTTTGAATCCTGATTAAACCTGTAGAAAATGTAAAAAACTTTATACTTATACTAAAACATCTTGGGCACCAATGGTGTAGAATTTGGTAAGGACAGCAGGGACACATCCATGCTAATATCTAGTGGCTACTGAATAGTCCCAAGAAATAATATTAAACAAAAAGTGTGAATAAAGCTGCAATTTTCTGTTGAACGGTTAACAGCTCTGTTTCACTACTGCTATTCCTATGCCAGTTTTGTTATCTGATTCGCTGTGTCATTTCTTGCTGATGTGTGATTGGCTGAAGTTCTATCTGACTTTGAGAAGTGCCAAAGCTCAGTGCAGTAATTTTGTGTATGTAGGTGAGAAAGAGGACGAGCTTATGCTAACAATTCTGTGCTCAAAAAGATGGAAAACATTGCATTTAGTGTTGATTCAGTAAGAGACCCTGTCCTTGTGATGCAGTTACTGTTAACAGTATTTTTTATGTTTACATGGAAATACACATTTTTATGAAAATGTAACAGGGCCTGCCTTAAAATGTGAAATTCAAGGCTTTTGTCAGGTTACGAAATAAAGGATTTCTTGTGTTCTGAGATTATTATACTTTGTGATTGGTTACGTGGACAATAGTACCAGCCTGTAGGTGCTCCATTATTTACTATATACATGTGCTTTGGTGTTAATGTATGAAAGATGTTAGGGTTTGCTCCATGACTGGAGTAAATGTAATGCTTTTGTGTCCCCATCAATGTCAATTGTGCAAGATAAACAAAAATGAATATTTTTATTAGTAGTAGTATTAATAATTTTACTAATGTTAGGTAAAAATCCAACCAATTGCTTGAATAACGAGTTCAGGTAACCTCATGACATTGCAGTATATCTAAAGAAGCAAAATGTTCAGGCTTTTTCCCAAATCCTGAGAAATCACACACAGCGCCACAAAAAGAAGTGTTCTTGTTTTAACTTGCTCTAGGAGTTACTGACTATCCACTTGAAATCAATATGATTGTGATGAAACATGTCATCCACCACCGTGGTGCAATGGGTAGCACTGTTGCTTCACACCTCCAGGGTTGGGGGTTTGAATCCAGGTCCTGGTTTGGTGTGTGTGAAGTTTGCATGTTCTCCTCGTGGCACGACCAAGTCATTTAGAACTGTTCATTTGAAAATACAGGTGTGTAGTTCAGACAGTGCCCTTCTTGTTGGAGCAGGTTACAGGAATGGGTTTTTCACACTGAGTTTTAAACAGTTTTTAGTCAGTCTGTCTTTATTTGTTTCAGAAAACGTAATAGAGTGTCACATGTCAAAGTCGAAGACAAAATTAACTTTTTTTAACTATTGTCATCGCAACCACAAACAAGTATACAGAGACACAGTGCAGTAGACATAAGATGTGCAAAATACAAACAGTGCAAATAAAGAAGTATAAAGTAAGATTAAGGTTTAACCTGCCCTGAGTGTGTGGAGAGCTCTCTGTACATTATATATAAACATCAGTAAGTAAAATGTGCAATGGTTAAAAGAAATGTGCAGTGTATTAGAGGATTGTGCAAACAGTATAACCAGCATAGACAGTATAGCCAGTGTAAACAATATGGCCAGTGTAACCAGTATAAACAATGGAAAACAAGTAAAAATAGAAGCATAAGAATGCGTTCTTAAAGGTTTGCGCATTTTTAAAGAATCATGCAAACAATACAGCAGTATAGACAGTATAACAGTATAACCAAGTATAAACATCAGCTTAGGTATGGATTCCTAAATGTTTGTGCATTCTAAAGAATTGTACAAACAGTATTGACAGTGATCCAGACTAGCGCAGGTCATCACAGCACTCAGCTGTGTCAGGGAGTGCGGGCAGTAGGAACAGGGCTAATGTTACAGGATGTTATGACCGTTCTTCTTCCTCTATGTCTCTCTCTTCCCATCCGACAGGCAAAATTACAGAGATTCTCCATGACAGGGCTGGAGACTACCTCATAGGCTGAAGTCGTTAGGCAGACACACTCTCACTCACACACACTCATACACACACACCTGCTAGATCATTACAGCTCTCCTGACTGGGATGAGAAAGCGCGCTGACATAACTCCATCTTTCCTGCCCCTGGCTGTAATGAATTTGGAGGGCACTCAATCAGCTGAAGTCTCCGTCTGATGCACTCTGCATCTAACACATAATTATTACACTTCTCCTCAGGTCAAAGGGACCTCGGCAGAGGAACAGTGTGGCCAAGTACCTATGTACCTATGTTGTGTCTCACTCTCTAATTTTGTTCTCTCGTTCCTTCCCTTTCCTCTTTCCCCCTTTCTCTTTATTATATTTATTTCCTCTTTCTCTCTGTTGTCTCTCTCTCTGTCTCTGTCTCTCACTCTCTGTCATTCTCACTTATTTTCCTTCTCCCCTTCACTCTCTCACGATTCTGTCTCTCACTCATTGTCTTTGTACCCATTGTACCTATGTTGTCTGTCACTCTCTAATTTTGTTCTCTCGTTCCTTCCCTCTCCTCTCTTATTCCTCACTCACTCTCCTGTTCCTTTTCTTTCCTTTTCCCCTTCTCTTTATTATATTTATTTCCTTGTTCTCTCTCCTCTCCGTTTCTTTCTTTTTTGTTAGTCTCTTTCCCATCTGTCTCACTATCCTTCCTTTTTTATTCCTTACTCACTCTCCTGTTCCTTTTCTCTTTCTATCACACTTTCTCTCTCTTACATTCTCTCTTTCTCCCTCCCTCCCTCCCTCCCTCCCTCCATCAGAGGAATGAGGCCCAAATATTTGTGGCCGTTGTCAGCTGGATAATCAGGGCATTTTTATGATCAGTGAAGGGGAGAGAGGAGGAGAGACACAGCAATCCATCAACCTGACTGGACGCGCCTCTCTCTCTCTCTCTCTCTCTCTCTCTCTCTCTCTCTCTCTCTCTCTCTCTCTCTCTCTCTCTCTCTCTCTC
>JBBPCX010039047.1:0-15562 GCA_037974365.1 Hydrocynus forskahlii | reverse complement strand
CACACACCCATCACCCATATAACTCATATAACTTATTCTGTATCGGCCATAATCCACTGTGTTTAAAGAGAGTGTTCAGGGTGTGTTTGGTGTGAATCAGTTTCTTGTAGAGACTCTTGATTTCTTTACACTTATTCATGGACCAGTGTAGCCTCACTTTGATTTTTGTCTCTCAGGTCACAGTGGTTGAGAACAGCTGTGATGAGTTGAGTCCGGCACAGGTTGACGTGGAGCTGGAACCGGACACTCTCCATCAGGGCCTGCACTCGGACTCAGAGGCCAATCTGGAAGCGTTTAAACCCCAGCTGGCTAAACGAGTGTTCGAGGACGACGACACGGCGAGCACCGACTCCCCCCAGTTGCAGGGTGCCAAGCGCCACTGCAGCAGCGAGAAAATAACCGTTGTGAACATTACGCCTGTAGCGGGTTCCGGGGAGTGTGAGGACGACGAAGAGATGGATGCAGCTGGCTTGAGGAGGATCGAAGAACGGAAGGGGGAGGACTGCTGGGACGTCTTCGGCAGGTACGTGGTCTCCTGCCTCAAGAGCCTGGAGTCGTCCCAGAACCGGATCAATGCTCAGAACGAAGTGTGTGCCGTCCTGCACAAACACATCGAGAGAGACGTGGAGGACATGACAGCAGACATGAAGGTGAAGCAGAAGACCTCCTGTGCATTTAACAGTAGCGCTAAAGCTAGCACAAACACACACACACAACCGCGCACACACTGCGAGCCCAGAGCTCCGGCAGACCAGGACGACCTGGAGCCCTTCCTCAAGTCCATGTCCATCACCATGAAGCGGCTGCCCGAGAGCGTCCAAGCTGAGCTGAAGTTCAGGATCCACGAGATGGTCCACAGAGCGGAGATGAAGCACCTGTTCGAACACACACATGCCCAGAACACACCCACACCCGGCCAGGAGTCAAACTGGGAGAACGGACTCAATTACAATCTCATATAGTGCGTTTTGGACTCTTTTTGTACTTGATTTTTTAAAAATAAATTATATGTTTAGCAGAACACTGTGTGTGATCAAGTTAATGGGCTTCATAAGAACTGCACTCACTGGCCACTTTATTAGAAACACCCACCTTGTGCTTACACATTGTCCACTTTATTAGAAACACTTGTGCTTCCAGGTACTGGCCAATTTATTGGAAATACCTCCTTTTGTGGCCATTCAGTGGCGACTTTATTAGAAAGACCTACGGTGTGCTTGTAGTAAGCAGCCACTTTTTAGAAACCAAGAGTTCAAGGTGCCCTGGCTGTACTTCTCTCCTTTTGCCACAAGATGGAGCTACAGCACAGTACACTGTCATCAGTGCAGTTTTGGCTCTGTAGAGAAACATTACAAAACACATTTACTGCAGCTGGCATGTGTTTAAATACTTTAATATAATACTTTAATATAATAATGACAACAGTATTCCAGACCAGTGGACATGGTTTAGGACACAGTATGACTGTGAGCTGCAAAACTGAACTGAACTTCAGTGTGGAGCTGAAAGCTGCAGCGCCTTTTTACACAACAGGGTCTGTTTTCACAAACCACCTCAGGAGCTCAGGAGCACTGATCAAAAGTCAGTTTCTATGACATCTCAAATATGGAGGAATCTGATAGCAAATCCGTCTTGCAGCTTGGTGTTGTCTGAAACGGCCGCCTGTAGTGCTGAAGTTCAGTTTATTTTTACAGCTGACAGCGAGTCATACTGTGTCCTAAACCATGTCCATAAGTGATCCACAGTGAAAGATTTGGGTGACTATTGCTGTCTAACGTCAGCGACATTAGCCTCATAGCTCCAATTCTGAACTAAAGAATCTAAATTTGGACTCCACACGTGATCGACTACATTTGGGGTCATGTGATAGAAAAGCTTTAATTAAGCGCTGAATGTTGATTTCTTTGAATGTTAGTTTATTGTGGGTGAATGGATGCTCTACTGCTGTGCTTAAGGAGATGTTTGTGCAGTTCACTGTTAAAGAGGTAATTTATGTGCCAAGACACCATTAATGTAGTATAAATATGAGAAATGATGATTTCTTTTCTTCTTGCGGTTCTTCCAATGGCTTTTCTCTGCTAATCAAATGGTCCTGATAGCTCTGTTTCAGCAGGAGGCCCTAATGGGCCTCGGATTTACTGCCTGAATCATTTATATTTAGTATAACACAAAGTGTGAACAAGTTAATTGACTGCAGTTCTTCCCCTTTATTAGAAGCATCTTGTGCTTCTACTCACTGGCCACGTTATTGTTAACACCTCCCTTCTGCTTTACACTCGCTGGCCACTTTATTGGAAACCCCTCCTTCGCTGGTCTAAAGCATGTGTTCACTCCTCTAGACCTTCAGTTTCTGACTGGAGTGATGATGGTCAGGACTTCTGAAGCCATGATCTCCAGACTCCAGTCCATCTCTCCTGTTCTTCAGGCCTTACTCATCTCAAATCAGAGTCACACACTTCTGCATCTCCAAATGTCCCAAAGGAGAAGAAACAATCCCCTTATTTAACCCTTAGAATGTCCATCCCTATTGGTCTAAAGCAGGTCCTCAGCCCTGGTCCTGGAGATCCACCTTCCTGAGAAGCCACAGTCTTGCTCTGACTAACAAACTTCTTCAGGAGTCTCTGATTGGAAGGAGCATTAAGTGAAAGGGGCAGGACAACAGGTTAGATGCAGGTTGGAGATAAGATGTCCAGACTCTCTGTTTAATCTCTGCACACAATCAGTGACCAGAGTGATGATAGTCATGATTTCAGCTCTCCTGCTCTTCAGGCCTTGTTTGCTTCTAAACAGACTCACCAGGTCCTGAGAAGCGTCCTGAGAAGCTCCAGCCACAGTTTGCAACACCTAAACTGAATAATAGACTTCAGCTGGTAGCCTAGTGGTTAGGGTGTTTGCCCTGTGATCAGGAAGTTGTGGGTTCAATGCCCAAGGCTGCTAAGCACCTCTGAGGTACCCTGAGCAAAGTACAGTCCTCCCACTCTGCCCCCTGGGTGCTGTGTTCCTGGCTGCCCACTGCTTCACTTGGTGAATGGGTTAAATACGTATTAAGAATTTTGTGTGTTCACATATGAGAAATGGTCACTTTTCAGAGGTCCCTTATTGGCTGGAACATTAAGTAAGGGCTGGGTGGCAGGTTAGAGATAAACACAGCAGGACAGAAGATCTCCAAGAGGAACACTGGTGACCTGCTTTAGACCAATTGGGACGTTCTGAGGGTTAAATATGGGAATATTTTTCTTCTCCTCTGGAATGTTTGGAAATGCAGAAGGACATGCCTGCAGTGTGTGTGAGTCTGTTTAGGTCTGGAGGAGGCCTGAAGAACAGGAGAGCTGGACTCAGTTTGGAGATCATGGCACTCCATCACTCTGGTCATGGATGGGGTTCAGAGATTAAACCGATGGTCTGGACATCTTAAAATACTCGGTTTATCTTCAGTTTGCATCTAACCTTCTGCCCTTATTTAACACTTCAGCCAATCAGAGACCTCTAAAGAAGTTTGTTAGTCAGAGCAGGTGTTGCAGGTTGTGGCTGGAGGGTGGATATTCAAGAGTAGGATTGGTCATCTCTGCTCGAAAGTGGTGACATTTTGCACAGGGGCAGCTGGGGGTCTAGTGGTTAGGGAGTTGCCCCTGTGATCAGAAGGTTATGGGGATTGAATCCCAGGACTGCTCGGGGCACCTCTGAGGTACCCTGAGCAAGGTACTGTCCCCACACTCTGCTCCCTGGGCGCTGTGTTCCTGTCTGCCCGCTGCTTCACTTGGTGAATGGTTTAAATACAGAGGAAGAATTTTGTGCTGTTCACACAACGTGGTGTGTTCACGTATGACAGAATGGTCACTTTCACTGGTCCTGGGGCTTTTCTCCCGGTGATTTATGCACAGTTGTTCTGCCAATCCTTAGCAGGTTATCAATATTGTGACATGGATTGCTGGAAGCTAGTTGTGCTGTTTCTTTCCCTTTCCAGCATAGAACAATGATGAAAAACTTGATAAAGACCCAAACTATCATCTGCAAAAGTGGTGTAGTGGCATCATGCAAGATTCCCATTCTTGCGACCCGGGTTTGATTCCCAGTTGACACAACCAGCTTTTGATTGATGTTCTCCTGCTAGTGGCTAGGAGCAAATCAAGCTTTTCAAAAGAAGAATTGCTTCCTGTTCTATCAGAGCTTGGGCATTTTCCCTTTTAAAAACTTGGTCAACGAAACTCAATGCCCTCTCTTGGGCTCACGGCTAATCAAAGACAATGGCAAGATTCTGAAAGATTAGATCGACTGAAAAGTGCAATATATAAAAACCTTATGCATTTGACAATAGTCCTGATTGTGTCAATAACCAAGTTCATTTCTAGGCCCATGACATGTCTGAGGTATTATAGTTTACAAAAAAAGAACAAGAAATAAAATTCAAGCCCTTTTCTTGGACTCACTGCAAATAAAAACAATGACAAGAATCGGATAGATTAATTTGATTGAAAGGTACAAAAAGGAATAATGTTATTCAGGTCAAAGTTGTCCGTAATGTCTAAATCAGAAACAGCAATTGTCGGCCCAGTGGCCTAATGGATAAGGCATCAGCCTTCGGAGCTGAGGATTGTGGGTTCGACTCCCATCTGGGTCAAGTTATGCTACAAGTTGCTCACTGAAGGAAAGTGTTTGTAACAGATCTCAAAGAATAAAGGCCTGCCCAACAACTGCTACTTATATAACCACATAAAGGTCCTGGAGCTTTTCTCCCGGTGATTTATGCACAGTTGTTCTGCCAATCCTTAGCAGGTTATCAATATTGTGACATGGATTGTTGGAAGCTAGTTGTGCTGTTTCTTGCCCTTTCCAGCATAGAACAATGATGAAAAACTTGATAAAGACACAAACTATCATCTCTGCCAGTGGTGTAGTGGTATTATGCAAGATTACCATTCTTGTGCCCTGGGTTTGATTCCCACTTTTGATTCATGTCCTCCTGGGAGTGGCTAGGAGAAATTGAAAGATTCCGAAAGAGTAGATCGACGGAAAAATGCAATATATAAAAACCTTATGCATTTTACAATAGTCCTGATTGTGTCAATAACCAAGTTCATATATAGGCCCATGACATTTCTGAGGTTTTATAGTTTACAAAAAAGGAACAAGAAATGAAATTCAAGCCCTTATTTTTGACTCACTGCAAGTCAAAGACAATGGGATGGGTGTCAGTAGATATATTCCTTCATTGTCACTATAGACGTACAGCGAGAAAACATTTGAAGCAAACCAGCAGACACACAATGCTCAGGATGACGCAGGAACCCAGTGGTACTACGCTGAAGGTAGGATTCAAACCGATGGCCTCTTGGTACAGAGGTAAGTATCCTACCCACTTGGCCACCACCACCCCATACACATACAGAATAATGGTGCTTTTCCAGTGGCACAAGGAACCATGCTTTTCCATGAAGAAATATTTTTCCATTACAAACAAAGCACTCCGAACCTAAACCAAACCCGAGCTGCTTGACTGCAGGGCCAAAAGCGGGCTGCAACCGAGTTGACTGCGTCACTGCTTTTTTACTGTCCACACTAAAAACAACAATGGATATACAAACTAAATACTGGAAAACTGACAAAGTACAAACACTACTATCTGTTTGGGCTGAAGGTAAATTTCAGTTGGAGTTTTCCATGGCACTAAAAACATAATCTTTAACCCTGTGAGAAAGGGGACGGTACAAAATTAAAAAATTTGTATAATATGTTCACCTCTAGGAGTCGCGTGACCCTAGAGATAAATCCTAACCCGAATTTGACAGGAATAAATCTGTTCAACTCTGAACAATAAAATTGCAAAAATGAACACCGATGGAGCAACAAGCGATTATAAAAGTACATCCTGAAATCTGATCTGTCTTTGCACTCTTGCTAGCTTCAGTTCACTAACCAGAGTAAACTTGAGAGGATTTCATATTCGCCAGTCTAATCTATTTCATGTCGTTTGCAAAACTGTATCACACCTGCTTCTCTACCTTAATGTATTTCACCTGCCTCTCTGCCTCACTAACAGGAATAAACTTGAGAGGATTTCAAACCATAATCAACAGTGTAATCTATTTAAAACTCACGTGACCGATAGAGAATGCGGCCCTGTAAATTGCAGGTCATGATGCAACCCTTTAAGACTCCATATACCTGAACTTGCATAGAAAACTAGAACTTGTCTACTTCAGAAGCGAAAAACACAATTTTGCAAAGAAGGGATGAATGTGCAACATGTTTCAAAACAGTGTTCTTGGTCCTCTGAGAAGGTCCTGGTGTTGGTTTCTCTTAAAAATCTGAGGATTAATGCGACGAATGCTGGGAAAAGCTACTTGTTTCAACAAGACTCGGAAACATTCAGTTACAAAATGTAAACTCAAGTGTTACACCTACAGCAATAAAGGTTGTCTGAATTTCTGAAAATGAAAATGTACCTCTGTGAAACTGCTCAACAGCTTACTGTGATTTGACGAGGTGGCCGAGTGGTTAAGGCGATGGACTGCTAATCCATTGTGCTCTGCACGCGTGGGTTCGAATCCCACCTTCGTCGATATGACTTTGTTTAATGTCATTTGCAAAAGAAATGTACACATTCAACTACGAAGTCTGAACGGTAGTAAAAAGTGCTTCGTGATTAAATTTTGCTTCAAAGTTTTTGATGTGTAGTAAATGGTTGAAACATTCTCTGAGGAAAGTTAATGCTGAAAATATCTCATTTATAACAGATAATCTGGCACAACCAGACAAAATAGGAGGTTCCTCTTGCAGCTGTTCTCCGTGCAGCAGTGAGACTTATTTTCCCACAACATTTCATAAAAAATGTAAATAATTTCCCCTCCTAAACATTTCAATCAGCCACATCAAACTGTTAGATTTTTATGCTTCATTCAGAAGTTTTTAGATTTAAAGTCTGTGATTTTTCACCTTAGATAAAACAGTTTGAAATTCGAATGCGCTGACTAGAAAGTGTTTCTCCTTTTTCACATGTGAACACACTGGAGTCGAGTGAAATTGAACAGAAACCACATCAACATTGTCTCATTTGCCTCACGTCACCTCACCTGCCTCTCTGCGTCTCACCAGCCTCACGTCCTCACTGAATCTCACCTGTCTCTTTGTATATCTCACTGTATATCACCAGCCTCACTGTAACTCATCTGCCTCTCGACCCCACTGTATATCATCTGCCTCTCAACTTTACTGTACCTCATCTGCGTCTCTACCTCAGTGTATTTCACTTGCCTCACTACATCACTGTATCACATTTTCCTCTCTACCTCACTGTATCTCTCCTGCCTCTATACCTCACTGTATTTCACCTGCCTCACTACCTCACTGTATCTCGCCTGCCTCTCTACCTCACTGTGTCTAACCTACTCCTTACCACACTGTAACTCACCTCCCTCTCTGCCTCAGTGTATTTCACTTGCCTCACTACATCACTGTATCACATTTTCCTCTCTACCTCACTGTATCTCTCCTGCCTCTACCTCACTGTATCTCTCCTGCCTCACTACCTCAGTGTATTTCACCTGCCTCACTACCTCACTGTATCTCACCTGCCTCTCTACCTCACTGTGTCTTCAATTCAATCCAGTTAAATTGTATTTATATAGCTCTTTTTATGACCAGGTTGTCACAAAGCAGCTTTACAAAGTCCAGGTCCGAACCCCTGGTGAGTGAGCCAGAGGCGACAGTGGCGAGGAAAAACTCCCTCAGCTGGAGGAAGAAACCTTGAGAGGAACCAAGACTCAAAAGGGGAACCCATCCTCCTCAGGTCGACCCGGAGAGAAAGTAAAGAATGTCTTTATGGGTTTGAATAACAAGAGTTAGCCTTCTTGAACAAGATTATTGAGAGATAGGTTGTCTATGGGACCACTAAGTGTCCATAGAGGTACATTTGTTGGAACAGAGAGTCTAAAGTCCATAAAACAACAGGAACAGGAACAACAATCTCCGCTGGAGCTTTAAGCAGCAGTTGCCCCAATTGGGGTAGAGCATGTGTGGAGTTGTGAGCTGCCGAAACCAGTTGAGGGCAACTTTGGCATTGGGCCCCAGTGATTGCAGGCCCGGGAGGGTGGTGACCTGGGGTCCCATGGTGATAAGTCAGGGTAGACAAGTGTGCGGCAGTTCACCTCAAAGAAGAGAGTTAGTTCTGTTTAAATACGTGGAGAATTATTTATATCTGTGAGGAGTGTAAGTTAAGACTACAGCATATCTCTAAAGCAGCCTAGCTAGGAAGGGCAGAACCGAGAGGTATGATGGGCATGAGAGCTCCCTGAGACACCGGCATACCTCCATTCCACCGTCACAAACAACGTGAGGAGTGGCAGGGTGACAGCAGCAGTGTCCCAGTTTACTTGAATGCTCTGTGCCCACCACCTCCCCGCTCTACACCTTTCATCTGGTGGGAAAAATTAAATACAGAAGGCCTGACTAAACAAGTAGGTTTTCAGCCTGAGACTGTGTCTGAGTCCCGAATGTTAATTAGAATAGCAATCCAGAGCTTGGGTGCAATATATGAAAACGCTCTTCCCCCTGCTGAAGGGACAAATAAATAGTCGGCACCTTGAGATCTGAGTGACCATGGAGGTTAATTTTCCTTCAGCCAAATTTCTCACATGGTCTCATGGGGCAAGTTCAGAGGCATATTTCACTTCTCATATAAGTGTGTATGTGACAAGTTAGGAATCGTGAATCTTGAGCTGCTACTGTGACATCACAGAGAATAATTCTAGAACATGAGTGGCAAACAATCTGGGCAGAACAGCTCAGCTCCAGAACATTGTCTGCTTGAAGCAGCTCTGAGACAAACACGTTTCTGAGAATGAGCAAATGTGAGGAGGAGGAGATGCCCTTTTCCTTCAGGAGGAGTCACACTGAGCACAAGTTGAGGGCCATAGCCTGCACCATCCTCAACGAGCTCCGGCTGGAGGGAAAACTCTGTGACGTCCTCATCACGGTGGATGGCACTGAGTTCAAAGCTCACAAGAACATCCTGTGTGGCTGCAGCCCTTATTTCAGGTCAGAAGGGCACACACAGAGGGTGATACTAGTGTTATTATATTTCATTTTTTCATATAATGTTTTCATATAATATCAGGGTGGTGGGGCAGGCAAGTTAGATGTTAGACGGTTGAAACCAGGTGGATCTCCAGGTTGGAGACCTCTGGTCTGAAGTAACAGCACATCCTCACTTTTATTTCAGATTTGTTTCTATAGAGAATGAACACAATAAGGCAGGTCAAACAAACACACACACATCCTCAACCAGGGTGTGGGGGGAGGTGGTGCTGGAGTCTGTGCAGCACTCATTGGGTGGAAGGTGGAGAAACACCCTGGACAACCAGTCCATCATACAGACACACATACACACACACACACACACACACACACACACATGCATACACATGCATATGGAATAGCAAAACACAAAATGTTGATACTTCTAAATTAGGAACTCTTCAGGTAGAGAGGCTGGAGACAAACTCTTGCAGAGCCAATACAAGCTAGGGGAAGTCTTCTCCGATCTGACAGGAAACACACTCCTACAGCTTGGTGTGCGGTTCTCCGTTTACGCCTGTGAAACACATACACACAGAGAAGGGGAGAGTCAAGTGGGAATCCACCCTCCTCACAGTTAGTGGAAGAGTTTGCCAAGCCAGAAACACAAACAGGCAGTCCAGGTCTCACTCAATGTTGTCCCCATGAAGGTTGTGACAACTGGAAGTCAGATGTTACTCACGCCCTTCCTTCCCCGAGAAACCTCTGAAGGTACGGCTCTCGTCCCAGCCTCTGCTTACCTGAAAGCTTCCCAAAACTTCAGACGAAGAGCTTGGGGACCACGCAACGCACTGCTGGGTCAGCAGGCCTTTTAACCACACCTAAGAACTCAAAGACCCAATCACACAACACAAACAATAATATAAGTAATTACACTTCTTCAGCTACAAACAAGACAGGTGGACCTGTCATCAGGTACTTAGCAACCCCGCTAACGAGCTACTTAGTTTCAGGTGTGCTCTGGGTTGCTCAGGCACCTGATGACACAAGCACGCACACACACATCCTACGTGCCCAGAGCTGTGACCTAATACCCAATACTACGTGAGGGTAACTTGAGCTGGAACACTGGAACACCGGCACCTTCCTCCGATCTGCAAAATGTTTAAATCTGCCTACCGCTCTGCTGATGGAGGTGTGTGTGCCCTTTCCCATACCTGCTCTGCCCTGTGGAACCAGCTATCCACTTCAGAGATCTCTGATGGTTCCCAGGGGCAGAGCGGAGGTTGACGCCCAAGCACACTCTCAAAGGGCATTAGACCGGTAGCAGAGTGACGCAGCAAGTTCTGGGCATACTCCACCCAGCCGAGGAACTCAGCCCAGTCGTGCTGCCACCCATGGTAGTAGGCCCAGAGGAAACGTCCCAATTCCTGAACCGACCGTTCAGCCTGACCTTTAGACTCAGGATGGTAACCATCGCCATCCTTCCTGGCCCTATTCAGTATCCCAGAAATGAGAGTTCTGACATGTGGAACTCACATTTCTCAGCTTTTACATACAGCTGGTGCTGCAGCAGGCGATGAAGGACTTTGCAAACATGGATGACGTGCTCTGAGAAGTTCTTTGAATAGATCAATATGTCATCTAGGTAAACGATTACAAACTTTTGCAGAAAGTCCCGCAAGACATAATTTATAAATGCTTGGAAGCAAGATGGCGCATTAGCTAAGCCGTATGGCATAACTAAGTACATGTAATGGCCGGGGGTGGTGCTAAAAGCCGCCTTTCACTCGTCACCTGCCCTGATGCGCATCAAGTTTTATGCACTCCATAAGTCGAGTTTAGTAAAAATGCTCGCCCCACGGAGTTGCTCTATGGCTGGGGGGGATGAGTGGAAGAGGAAGGCCGTACTTCACTGTAATTGCATTAAGGCCATGATAGTCTATGCAAGGTCTTAAACCCCCGTCCTTCTTCTCAATGAAGAAACTGGCCAACGCAGGAGACCGGGCCCTGTGGATGTATCCCTGCTGGAGCGCCTCAGAGATATATTCCTCCATAGCCTTGGTCTCTACCTCTGATAAGGCGTATATTCGTGACCGAGTAGGCTGTTTCCCCGGCAGGAGATCGATTGCGCAGTCCCAGGGTCTATGTGGAGGGTGATGGGCAGCCTTGGACGCACTAAAGACCTCTATTAAGTCCTGATACTGTCTAGATATTTTTACTTGTTCCTGTGCTAACGGACTCTCTATGGACGTAGTTCTAAGCTCTAACTTATCTCTATGCGACTTACAGGTATCTGCCCATTGTTTTATAATTCCCTCCTTCCAGTCTATGACTGGGTTATGCAACCTAAGCCACGGTAAGCCTGGTTCCATCTCTATACCTAAAGGGGTTGTAGACCATCTAACTGATCTCCCTGCGATTAATTGTCTGTCCAAGGCTCTCACAGGAATGGGGTTTGGTAATTTCTCCACTGGGAGACGAAAGGAGGAGACCACAGCCCTCGACACAAAATTGCCTGCTGACCCAGAATCTACAAGAGCAAATAGATGTACAGCAAGATTAGTGCCAATCATTCGTAATTTAACATTACATTGTGAGTCCTCAGAGAAAATACAAGAAATAGACAACTGAGAAGGCACAACCTGTAGTTGGAGGAGCGGACAGGTTGCTACGACATGCCCTGCCCCCCCACAGTACAAACATAGTCCTTCTCTTCGTCTCTGTTGTCGTTCAGCTTGTGTCAATTTGCTCCTGCCTTATTCCATTAGCTCTGGTGGATTATCTTCCTTGCTAACTACAGTTTTCTGTGTTGTAACTGCCGTGTTCTGGGTCCGCGGTGGATAAGATGGTGTTTTGGATCGATGGTGTTGGTCCAGCTTGATGGAGAGAGCAATGATCTGATCCAAGGTGCACCCTTCGTCTCTGCATGCCAGTTCTAATTGAAGTTCGGGTTTTAGCCCCTTACGAAATACCACTACTAAAGCGGGCTCATTCCACCCACTTTCAGTGGCCAGAATTCTAAACTTAATTGAATATTCTGCTGCTGAATCAGTCCCTTGCTTGAGAGCCAGCAAACGGGAACTACTCATCTTGCCATGATCTGGATAGTCAAACGCTAGCTTAAACTCTGCATACTCTGGGATCTGTAAATTATTTCCCGTCCACACTGCTGTAGCCCAATCTAATGCTTGTCCTGTCAGACGCTGTGTCATGAACGAAACCTTTTGTGTCTGTCATGTGTGGGTATTCAGCGAAATACAAATCGCACATGAGCAAAAAGTTCCTGCATGCAGCGGGATCCCCCCCCCATACCTCTCTGGAAGCGAGGCCTTTTGTGGGGACCTCACTAGCACAGCTTGCACCAGCTGACCCACCACGTTGTTCACTGGTTCCAGCTGGATTTGATGGTTTGCAAATCGTTGCTGGAGTGGCTCCTCCTCCAGAGGGAGAGGGATTGCTGCGGTGTCCATGTTTTCTGGCGTGGTCATCTGTCACGGTGGGTATAGGCGGACACACTTGCAGGCTGCAGCTTAGGGTAGATATGTTTTCTTTTATTTACAAATAGTCTTTAATTTCCAAAACACAAGAACTTGCAATAGCAAAACTCAAACATGAAATGTCAATACTTCTAAATTAGGAACCCTTCAGGTAGAGAGGCTAGAGACAAACTCTAGCAGAGCCCCTACAAGCTAGGGGAAGTCTTCTCTGATCTGACAGGAAACACACTCCTGCAGCTTGGTGTACGGAATCCACCCTCCTCACAGTTAGTGGAAGAGTTCGCCAAGCCAGGAACACAAACAGGCAGTCCAGGTCTCACTCAATGTTGTCCCCATGAAGGTTGTGACAACTGGAAGTCAGATGTTACTCACGCCCTTCCTTCCCCGAGAAACCTCTGAAGGTACGGCTCTCGTCCCAGCCTCTGCTTACCTGAAAGCTTCCCAAAACTTCAGACGAAGAGCTTGGGGACCACGCAACGCACTGCTGGGTCAGCAGGCCTTTTAACCACACCTAAGAACTCAAAGACCCAATCACACAACACAAACAATAATATAAGTAATTACACTTCTTCAGCTACAAACAAGACAGGTGGACCTGTCATCAGGTACTTAGCAACCCCGCTAACGAGCTACTTAGTTTCAGGTGTGCTCTGGGTTGCTCAGGCACCTGATGACACAAGCACGCACACACACATCCTACATGCCCAGAGCTGTGACCTAATACTCAGGGAAGGGGCTGCATTGGGGGCGTGACCGAGGCGGAGCTGACATGACAATAAAACCCACAAAAGATTACAAAATCCTTAGAGGTTGTATGTCTAGTACATATTTTGTGATCCTTACTGACACTATGATAATAATGTTTGTTTATTGTCAGTATGGTGTTGTTGCTGTTGTTGCTGCTTTCGTTGTCATTGTTACTTTCATTGTTGTTGTTGTTGTTACTGTTGTTACTGTTGTTGTTGCTGCTGTTGCTGTTTTTGTTGTTGTTATTGTTACTTTCGTTGCTGTTGTTGTTGTTACCGTTGGTGCTGCTGTTGCAGTTGTTGTTGTTGTTGTTGTTGTTTTTGGTGTAGTTGTTTTCATAGTTGTTGTTATTGCTGCTGTTGCGGTCATTATTGTTGTTGTTATTGTCATTGGTGACCTGTGACTTTTATCTGCAGGGCCCTGTTCACCAGTGGCTGGAACCTCCCAGAGAAGAAGGTCTACAACATCCCGGGTGTTTCTGCCGAGATGATGAAACTGATTATTGAGTTTGCCTACACGCGTACTGTCCATGTCACTGAGGAGAATGTGCAGGACCTGCTGGTCGCAGCAGATTACCTTTCTGTGTTGGGGATTGTGCACGCCTGCTGCAGCTTCTTGGAGGCCCAGCTGTGTGTGGAGAACTGTATCGGCATCTGGAGGTTTGCGGAGTGGTACTCATGCCAGGAGCTGCGGCAGAAGGCCTACCTGTTCACCCTCCACCACTTCGACCACATTGTGCGCATCTCCGAGGAGTTCCTGGAGTTACCGGTGGAGCAGCTGGGCAGCATCATTGAGAAGGACAACCTGAACGTCAAGCAGGAGGAGACTGTGTTTGAGGCCATTGTGCGCTGGATTAAACATGCGCCCCAGGAGCGGAAGGAGCACATCACCGTCTTACTGCCCAAGGTCAGACTTTAAAGCGCCCATACGCCATTTTTTCCTTCATTTCTTATCCCAGAGGTCCATTGATGACACAAATATGCTTTACAGACCATAAACACTTCTAATTTTCACTTTTTCAAAAGGCCGTGCTTTTATGACTGATGTATGTAAATGAGCTCTGTCCCCATTGGCCACAGTGTATTGTGCCTCATTTAAAGCTGGAACACATCTTATAACTTTGTCATAAATGGGTGGGGCTAAACCCATATATATATATACAGTAAACCCCCAACATTTGTGGAGGTTATGTTCCAAGACCACCTGCGAATAGTGAAAAATCGCAAATTTGTGATGTGGTAAAAAATGCCTGAAAATGCCTGAAAATGCCTATTTTTATAGTGTAAACCCTAAATATGACCCAAAATATACTCCCAAAACACTTTAAAACTTTTAAAAGTCATCTTAATAGCTTAAAGAAAATGTAATGGTAAACCTGTATCAGTACTGTAGAGTGTACACTGAACTGCTGTCTCCCACAGTACCTTAATGTAAAATACAGATGTTACCCCTGTACCGATGTTAGACTGTACTGTAATTCATGCAAGCATGTTTTCTTTGGTATGCACTGTCATTTTCTTTGGTATAAGAAAGGAAATAATTTAATTTACAGTAATCAAAATACAGGGAAGAACAAAACAAAAACATGAGAACTCGAGACGCTCCACGCGGGAAACTGTTCTGATGCAAGAATGCTGGACTGCAGCTGCCAGAGATGCGTCACAGGGCAGCAGCCAATCAGCAGCAAGGAGAAATGGCTACTTTCAAACCTCCCGCCTCTGAGTACAAGGACATTTCACCATCGCAAGACGCGCTTTCATTGTGTTCACTCGACCATACCAAAAATGTATACAGTTATATTTTATATGGAAACTGAATAATATTTCTGTTTAGTAAATTTTATTTTTCTTAATAATTTTGCACTAAAATCCATGAAAAAAATTGTAAATAAAAAGCAAAAAAAATGCGGAGGATGTCTGCGGTTTCTGCGAATTTGCTGGGGTTTCCTCGAACAGTTATTAGTTCTGAAAAAAAGTCTGCGAATGACTGAATGAGTGGGGGTTTACTGTATATCCACAAACTACATGGAGAAAAGTGCGCCTGACCATTACACTAACAGGGACTTTAACACTGCATTCAAATACATAGACTTTAATATGGAGTTGCTCCCCCTTTGCAGCCATAACAGCTTCCACTCTTCTTGGAAGGTTTCTGTGGGAATTTGTGCCCCTTCATTCTGTAGAGTATTTGTGAGGTCAGGCAGGGATGTTGGATGAGAAGTCCTGACTCGCAATCTCCATTCCAGTTCATCCCAAAGGTGTTGGATGGGGTTGAGGTCAGGGCTCTGTGTGGGCCAGTCAAGT
>JBBPCX010039027.1:0-15564 GCA_037974365.1 Hydrocynus forskahlii | reverse complement strand
CACTCTCCTCTCACAGTGAGACCAGTTGGATGGTAAAACACTACTAGAAGTTCATCAAAGGTAATTATTGCCATTTTTTTTTAAAAGTGAACAAGAGATTTGTTTTCTTTGAATTATTCAAGTTCTGTAAACATTGCATCACTACATTTTTGCAGTGGTCTCTGATTTTCTTCAGGAGCTGTATATTCCTAAAGGAAGTGACTAATAGCCGATTTAACTGCAGGCCTTAACCGCATCACTGCCATGTTTTGTAATGTGAAAGAAAAGCCCTTAAATATCCCCCCAAAAAGCTAACTCTGATCTATAATTTCGTAATAAAGAATTTGCAGAGCAGTCTTTGTCCAAATGACCCCAAATACCCGCCGTTTCTGGAAGATGACACTGTTTAGATGTTACAAATCCTCACTGATTTCTTCACATTTTACACTAAACAAGCGGTGCCTCAGCCCCTGGGGGATGAAGGAGATGTTAGCAGTCCTTGGCTGCTTGGTGCTGCGGTGCCCTGAAACGTCCGCCAGCTGCTTTTGTACGTGCAAATTTGCATGTGCTGACAAAAGAGCTAGTGCCTAAAGAGAACTGGAAGGGTGATCTTTCAAGCTGCTGTTTGAGGTTCGCAGCGGTTCGTTTCAGGAGAAGGCCGAAATGATTTCCTTTTTTCCCTGGAGGTCCTGCAAACGCAGCATCACTGACTGGGTTTTTTATATCAACAGATCCATA
The DNA here is from genome assembly GCA_037974365.1 of Hydrocynus forskahlii. NCBI lineage: Eukaryota > Metazoa > Chordata > Actinopteri > Characiformes > Alestidae > Hydrocynus > Hydrocynus forskahlii. Next base: position 14,847 of record JBBPCX010039027.1, on the reverse strand, counting down.
TCGTGCAAAATTAAATTGTCCTGGTGCTTTTGCTTAAATTTGATGCATTTTATAATACAAAACCCATTGTTTTGTTAATACCACAAAAAAATGTTTGCAATGCAAACAAGAGGTCTACAGCAGTTTAGCCATTCAATTTGAATGTTTTTTGACCATGGCATGACCCAAGGCAGCCAATCAATATAGATCATTTACATATCAGCCTTTAAGGCATGATAACAAAGAAGGTCTCCAGCACATTGCAGGGCAGAAACACAAACACATTTACACACTCAGTCACATCAAGCGGCAATTTAGCAAGTTAGATGTGGAAACTGGAAGAGGAAAGGACCCTGACAACCCCTGGCTGGGAACTGAACCCATGATTATCAAAGGACCTCATGAAATACAATTCAATACACAAAAATGTAGGATACTGGCCATGTAAATGAACAATTTGGCCAAAAATAATTATTTACTCCCATGTTGCTCATCAGCCAAGGCATTTGAGATCAGAAGGTTGGATTTTTACTTTGGCGCTGAACCTATGATGCTAATTATACCGCTCCTGTTAGAGCTATTAAATTATAAAATAGACTTGCTTGTATTGGATTGTTCACTTGTATGCTTATACATTTATTTATTTATTCATAAATCGTATAAACATTTTATATGTACAAATAATACTTATATGGAGTAATGTTTATCTTTATATATAGTATATTATTGTATATTATATTGTTCAGTATATTGTTCATTGTGTCTTTAATTGTTGGTGTTGTTTTAAACTGTTGTGCTTGAGAGACACCATCGACCGAAATCAAATTCCTTGTATGCGCCGCTCACATACTTGGCCAATAAACGCAATTCTGATTCTGATTCTGATTCTTATGTATGTTTCTTGCACTGTATGACTTACTGTTACCTATAATCTTTTACAAACCTTTTTTTTGCACATTGTTGGGATGAAAGCTTTCATTACTTGTTATTAGCGTTGTAGCTCAAAAATACAGATCAAACTTTAGGCAACCAACATGTCTGGGCTAAGTTGAATCACCAGTCACTCTAACAATCAGTTTAAAGTCTGTTTGTATGGCAGCCCTCCCCAGTCAGAAGACTGGAGTCTAGCTTACACCTACTCAGATGTTCCTCGGGGACAACTGGAAGATGGAGGCCACATTAATAATTCACCATGTTTGAACAGTTTGCCAGTATTCTGAAGTCTTTACTAAACCTTCCTTGCAGCGGCCGCTGTCTTACACACCCTCGGATGAACTGTGGGAAATTTTCCCCCAAAGGCGCAAAAAAAAAACCCCAACCTTATTTCAGTGCTGCTCTCAATGGGGTTTGAATATACAGCGAGTTATACGGATGATAGATGAGAATCAATCTGGCAAAGCAGACCAGAGCCTGTGGAATCCAGAGCTCTTTCGGTGAATGATTGATTACTCATCGTTGTGATTTTACTGTCAGTGTTTAAGGAAATGCATGAATCTCCCTTTGCCTCGTTAAGCTGTGCTGTGCACAAGAGGGCCATAATTCTAGCAATTAAAAACAAATTGAAGTGGACCATGTCCTTGCCTGCTCCTTTGGTTAATGTCCGCTCGCCCTCCCACCCTCTCCCTCTGCCCACCCGTCTCCTGCCTTCAAAAAAACACACTAATACCCCTCTCCGTCAGGGTCCGCTCCAAACCCAGCCTGTTATTTATAATAGAAACGGACATGATTTCCTCATCTGAAGTCGCATACAATATGGAAAACTTCCAAGCACTACATGGCCTTGTGGTAAGGTTTGTTACTATTGTGGTCAGTATCTCAGCCCTTCAAAACTCACCGTCAGTTTCAAACCATAGTAAAACACCTCCCTCTCCACTTTCAGAGATTAAAATCCACACATATTTCAGGATTTCAAAGGGGTAAGAGTGAGAACTAATGGGAGAATCCATCATGGAAAACTACATTTAAATAAGATTATTTTTTATTATTTTTTAATAAGGTCATTAAGATTTTGATGCATATTTAATACAGTCCATATGTGTAAACTAATCTGCAGACAGTGAATTAATTGTCATGTGATAAATACCACCATATTTACTTATATCTACCACAAACATCCTGAAGTTATAAGGAGTGTTTCAGCCTGGACCACCTTTTAAACAGGCACAATACAGGGCAGCCAATCAGAACAGATGTCATTTACATATATAAAACTCTTTCACACATGCACTGCAACCCTGACCTGAGCTATGTGATAGTTTATTAAAACATTTTTTGACATTTTAAAAGAATTTCAGTAACAGTTCTAAAAAACTTTTCATAAAATTCATATTGTTGCAGGTCTAAAATCTAATTGGTCATGTTTTGCTGTATATTCGGTTTTCTGCATGGTTTTTGGAGTCACACTTGGTGAACATAAACTAGGCAAAGATTTATGTATTAAACACTGATAATATGTGTTTAAATTACAATAAATAATATTTGCATCATTATATGATAAAGATCATGGAACATACTGAAATCGGTGAAACAGTGACATTTCTCCATGCCTTAATCATGCTAAAATGGTAAAAGTGGTAGAGCAGTAGTGGTTCCAGCTGTGTCAGGGAGAAATAGAACTAGAACCATCAGTTTTGTTGGTTCCTGTTTGGGTTCTTGGTCATTTCTGTTCACTTTATTGGCTGGTTTGTGTCCCTTATACAAACATAAATAGTTGATTTTAAATGTAATTTTAATACTGCCAAAGTATATCTTATTCAGCCTTATTGGGAAAGAACCCCAGGCGATGAGTCACGAAGTTTCTTGAGAGAATGCCAAGAGTGTATAAAGTTGCGATGAGGGTCACTAGACAATTCCATGTGTTTTTTTTGTTTTTTTTCTAGATGAACATACATGACCTCTATGCTTAAGCGAGCAGCTCCAGCTAATTTGCTCCCATTGTTTTGTTTCTTTTTCTGTTTTTTTCTTTCTTTCCCTCTTTGAATGCAGCGCTGTGTGCAGTAAACATCCTCCAGTGACCACAGGATGTTTGTACCCCATCCTTTCCAAGTCACTTTTCCTCAGAGTTCAGTAATGCCTCTTCCTATTTCCACAGCCGTCTGAGACCCCTCAGCCTTCTGACAATGTGATCCACCGCGATTAGACTTATCATGAGGCTCCACAGGCTCTGCAGGCCAGCGCCATGGGCTCCAATGTAAATACTCCCCAGATACTGTGCACCCTTACTTTATCATTCTGTTATTTTTAATATTGCCCCTGTGCAATGAAGATAAGGGCCATATAGCGCAGACGGCACATACACCCAGCTATGGTAATATTTGGTTTGGCTGTTTTTGATCACTTATAAAAAAGACAACAATGCTTTTCAGCACCTCACTGCATTGTAGAATGACTTTCATCAGTTCGGTCAGTCAGTTCACGGCAGAGTTTGAGGAAATACAATGAATTATGTACTAGCAATGGGCAAGGTTGTTCTAATATATGCACATTTGAATGCATGTCAGTGTTTGTTTCATTACTTGTATTTGAATATGCAAATACAAAATGAAATATAGCTGCACGCAGCAATGAGGGGGCCAAGCATTATTTGTTAAACTGCTGTAATTGTTAAACTGCTGAAGGATTACAACACTATTCTGGTAGAAGTGTTTGACATGTCTGCAAGAAATCTGGTCATCTTCGATAGTAGTTTTGGTCATTGAGTAATGACCTCATTTACTGCGTAATTTCAACTGCCCGTGATGGACGAATGGTTGGGAAAATCAAAAAGCAATCTGATAACTTTAGCGAGGCTTAGTCTGAAGATCATCTGTGCCAAATTTAGTGAAGATTATGCACAAAAAAATGTAAGATTTTGATTATACCCAATGTAGCTCAATACTGGCCATTGCACATTGGCTAAGTTCGACACAACACTGCTCCATTTAACACGATTTTGAAGTTTGGTGAAATATGATGAGATGTATAATGGTCTGGTATGACTAAACCATTTTGCACCCTTTTTAAACACTAAACTCATCATGCAGTAGCTGTTGTGTCCTCTGGCTGTCCTTTTTCTCAATTTGACAAACTGTGAATCACTTTATTCACACAGTACGCTCTCAAACATAAGGACTGCTTGCTGGCGTAAGTGCCACATCAAACACAAGCGGTAAACATGATGAGTCTAAAAAGCAGACCGTGTAAATAAACAACATGAACGAGAATGACCCCTCGTCTGTCCAACCACCCGAACAAGACACTTGCCTGATTCAGTCACTCTTCTACCTCTCTATTATTTAACTGTTAAAATATTTAGGCCCGTCACTCCCACAGTAAATGTTTAATCACCATGCAGGATGCCACGTTTCGCTGCCTCCACGGATTAAATATAGAATAACCAAATGCTAATTCTTCTGTACGAGATATATATATATATGAAATGAGTTCTATGTGAAACAAAATGAGCTTCATCTGCTCTACAAATGTTGATTGAACAATGATAAACAGTAGTCCTGTTTTTACATAAATCTGACATGAAAGTCCAAACTGAACCAAATAAACAGGACACATTCACTACACTGACAAATAGGCATTTAAATAAAGCAGAAAAATATACTGAATATCAGGTGTAAACACTTTTCAGATTTCTTCAAGTATATCTGGTTCTTCGCACCTCCTTCACTATTGAGCAAATGCATTTGATATGAAATGAGCTTTACAGATTCTGTTTGAATGTAAGACCGTATTGATTGTAATGTTCAGACTCTGAACGTTACACTGATCCAAATCTTCTCACCAAATGAGGTGACTGAAAATCCTAACGCTGCTTTTATCGTTTATTAACTTCTCAGTAATGCAGCCCTAACATTTGGTATGCATGAGTAGAGTAGACACATACTGATGAAATCTTGGAAGCCTAAATCAGGTTGAAAATGCTGTATTCACTGGTTCTAAAATATTTATGGTGATTGGAAATTACCAGATGTATCTGCTATATATAATTTGTAATATATTTTACTGTATATTTGTTTTTCCTTGCAGTGGAACCTCAGAACCATAGAGAACAGCAGGTTGTGTGTTTCTGGCTATGCAAAGCAAACAAGTTGCTCTGAACTTCAGGGGTTCTTGAGTGGTACTCCTAAATTCAGTAACACACAGGCCCGCTTTCTAGATGTTTTTATATGTTGTCTCACCAAATGATCAGAATTGTTCCTTTGGATGATCATTTTGCTGGTTTCAAGAAATAATGGCTGCAATTATCTGCCAAAAGAATATGATCATTTCATTAGATAAAAGACCCGAAAATGTCCCAAAACTGTGAACTACTCCTATAATGTTCTTAAAACAATCTTTTAATGAGAAGTACTACATAGATGGACTAGATCAACTAGGATATTTCTGCAGTCCTCATACATCAAACAAGAGCTGTTATTTGCAGTATTAGTTTACTAAAATTGATCAAATTTATAAAATAAAAACAGCAGGTCTGCCAGAGTGGCACAGTGTACCAGGTGCAAATGATCCAGACGTTCGTGACCTGGTGACCCGAGGCAGGACTGGAAGTGTAGACAAGACACTGAACTGTGCAGTGATGTAAGTCTTCTGGATGTTGATAGCTATGCAGCGCTGCCTAGAAGATCCTTAATGGATTCCAAATGGAAACCCTTGTTTTGGTGCCAAAAAGAACCTCCTCTCAGCAACGTTCTTTACTTGGGGGCTGTAGGACATTAGACAGTTGATTACCTGGTGAAAGAAATCAGATTGCAGCATCAGAAGATGCTGATTTGTGCATTTCTATTCCCTGCTGGGACATCAAACCAGTTTCGGGAAGTTATAATCCAGCCTTGCATTAATATATATCTTCTTCCCTTCCATGTTCTCATATCTACCATCCTTTATGTGCTCTGAACAATCAGCCAATCCTCTCAGATCTTTAAAGCCTTTCCTACTAGTTACTAGTTTCTCTCCGTACTAGTTCCTCCGTGTGATCCCAGTACCTCATTGAGTCTTGGTTCCTCATAGTGTTTCTTTCTCAGGCTCTTTTTTCTTGCTGCTGTCTCCCTTGACAATCACCATTAAACAGTTTACATTCATCACCCAAGACCTCATTTTGGTGGATTAGCCTACATGTCTTAAGGTTTCTATACTATCTTCCAAGCCCTTAAGTCTAGAATGTGCAGGACACATTAGGACTGCAACTGATGACAGACTGAGAGACATTTTGGGGCAGCTGGTGGCCTGGTGGTTAGGTAGCTGACCCTGTGGGTCTGAATCCCAGGACTGCCCATGGCACCACTGAGGTACCCTTGAGTAAGGTACCATGCCCACACCCTGCTCCTTGTGTTCCTGGCTGCCTGCTGCTTCACTTGGTGAATGGGTTAAATGCAGAGAAAGAATGTCACTCTTCACATTCATAGGAGTAAATGTAAGTAGCAGCATTGTTCATACCTCCATCGGGGGCAATCTGATCACAAGTGAACTGCGAGACCAACAGTCATTTACACTTGCAATATTCATGTGTCTCCAATGTGTCTCAGGTTTCTTGCTGCATTTGCTTGAACAAGTCCTTGTTCATGTTCATGGATGGGCTGTCATGAGCATCTACTTTGCATGGATGTAAATGCAAAGTGTTTACAAACAAATGGGAGATGAAGCGAAGAAAGAAACTACGCAGCTGCTTTCGTCTCTGCTGCTACAAGATGGTCTGCAGTTGATCAGGAGGTCTTTCAGGGACAAATGGGGACTCTTTAGCATTCAGACTACAAGATCTTGTGTAGTCACATGTGTCCCTGACGGCGTTAGAGGATGCTTTGAGCGATCAGATTGCAGTGGATCTCTGAGGCTGTCTACCCTTGATCTCAACAGGTTTTTCCTATATCTGTGTAGACTTATGGCACTTTTTCATAGGTATTCAGGAACTGTGCTGTATCTAAACCATACTGTGATGGCACAAAACTTGCAACACACTTTTATTTTTCTGTGTATCTCAGTCCAGTAACAGAGTTTCTGACTGACTTCTCTCCCCCAGTTCATGGCCGGCCATCGTACCAAAACCACGTCCATGGAGCCGAACCAGCGGAAAGGTTTTCTGTCAGAACCACGTTTGATATTGTGGTCTTTTATTATTAATATCCTGGTACACCTTCACATTTCACACAGTGTTAAAGATACATTTGTCATAAAAAAAACTCACGCTGAAATTTTTCTTCAGCCCAAACAGACAGCAGAGCTTGTACTTTGTCTTGACTTCCCAAAAGAAAGCAGTGGCCTCTTTCCATGTGATGAAAACATTTCGACCAAACAGAAAGCAGTGATGCAGTCGCGTCAGCTGCAGCCCACTTTCAGCCCTGTCGTCAAACAGGGCCGTGACAGCATGGGTACAGGTTGCTTTATTTGTAGTGGAAAAATCATCTGTTCAAAGTACAGCATGGTTCCTTGAGCCTGTGGAAAAGCGTCATTACAGAGAGGTGTGTGCTGAGTGCTGGCCAGCTGGTTAGAAGGTAAAGAAGGAAAGAGTTGTCCCAAAACCAAGCTCCTTCTTGCACTCTGGGGCAGTGAAAGGGACCAAGCCAAGGGGAAAAAGTCTAGGAGGTAAAACAAATCCCATGTGCTCACACTGGGAGGCTTTTTTAATAAAAAGTGTAAATAGAAAAAGTACACGCAGATTCATTCCAGACATGAAGAACGGAAGGTGCAAACAGCCACCCTGAGATGCGCTGGAGCCCCTTTGCATGATTGTGTGAATGAGGTCCTGGGTGATCCTTCACGTCTTCATGTTTAGAGCGTTTTTCCTGCCTCGGCTGCCCTCTTCATGCTCATTAGAGCACATACATCAATGACTCGACATCTTTCCATGCATCTGTCTGCATTCGGTCATGTGAATGCATGTATGCTCACTTCAAAGGCCCGAAGCCTAGAGCTTGCAAGACAACGGCAGTGCGGTATGTTTTTGCATGCTATGTCTGGCATGGTGCACTCTACTTTGTGCTAATTTTACCGCTCTATCAAAGTCCACCTATGCCGTAAACCTCAAAGCCCTCATCTGATCCCAGCGCTGTGTTGTTTTTGGCTCCATGTGTCGGGCAGCTGAGATCCATTAGCTGGACATGGGACCCAGCCCCATGTTGGCTTACACTGCGCCCTGGGCACAAACAGATGTGGAGATTTACAAGAAAAATGAAAAATAGAGCTGCACAGATGTTTGAGAACATGGTTGATGGTGATGCAAGAGGAGAGGAAGAGAGCGAGAGAGAGAGAGAGAAGCTGGGTGGGTGGCTGATGATATAGAACATGAGAGATCAATGAGCACTCCTCATGCCAAGCCTTTGTTTTCTCCTTCCCTCCCACACCCTTCTATGCCACTGCCAACGTCACACGGTATAGCGTGCAAAGCTTGATAGAACACACACATACACACACACACACACACACACACACACACAGTAATTCCATCTATTGTTCTGTGGGCATGGACTGGGGAGATGCGATGATTTTAACTTTTACGCTGCACAGGATGGATGCAGGCGCTAACGACGATTCCCATGGCAGTAGAGGATATGGAGTAATACGCTGTTCTGGACAGTGCCGTGCTGGGCTCGGTGGCGGAGGGTATATCCTGTTTTTAAGAACACCGCTGGAGAGTCTTAGGCTCCAAGGAGTGTGAGGCTGAATATACTATAAGAAAACGCACAGGGCCAGGCGGCAGGCTGAATCTCTCTCCGAATTTTAAACATCAAGGGGCTTGATAAGCAGCAGATAAGCTGAACTGAGCGTGTAGGAAATAGAATGCGATACAGAAAACAGAATAGTTCAAACCATTTTTACAATACACAGTACCACAGCCACATTCCCTCCAGATATTCTCTAACTTCGGAGATTGTTCCTGCATCTGGAATGTCAAATAATTGGAGTGGCCAGCAAGCCAGAACACATTTTGCAAGCTTCTGCAAAAAAGAGTCTGCACACAACACATCCCACAGTAAAAAGCAATGCACTTCCACTATTACTGGGCACTTTATCGGAAAACCCTCCTTTGTTGCCCCTCTTTACTCTTGTACAGACTGCAACCCGTTTTTTAATGCACAGCTTTTTTCCATCCTCTAGTTCTTCATCATTGGTCAGTTTCTACTCTTGATTTATATTTTAAGGTGATTGACCACTCTCAGCCAAGCAATGATTCAGAGGTGTGTAACAAACCCAGCAACACTGCTGTGCCTGATACAGTCCTCCCAGCACCACAACACACCACCATGCCGTGCTGAGAATGGTTCACCACCCAGATAATGCCAGGTCAACAGCAGCCCTGCCTGTGGTCCGAATCTGATCGGTGATGGATGAGGAAAAGTTGTTCATGGCAGGAAAGGGACCACAGGCTATAACTGTGTACCTGTAGGTAAGTGGCCAGTGAAGCAGATACTGATTGTATGCTTTCTTTACAGTATTCCATATTGTTATGACCTATATATCCTTCCTTAAACAATAAAGAGGCAAACTGTGGAACAATACAGGTGACGTCAGGACCTCGTATTTGTTCAGTATGCAGTGAAGCTTCTCATTCTTGGCTTTAGGCCACACCGGTAAGTTTTAAATGTCACTGCTGTCATGACCTGAAACTCCAGTTCATCTGCCCTGCAGTAAAACGCTGAAATAAAGAAAGGTGTGATTTCACTCTTTGCCACATGACAGTCTGTTTTTAATGTCTCTGAGAACGGGATGCACTGTTCCAGCTCTGGGGTGGCAGTTTACATTTGGTTAACCTCACTGCATTCTCTTGGGCTGCAACCCATTAAATCAGAACAGCTGCTTTCTCTGATTGCTGTGATCGCTATGATTACAGTGATCGCGCACAGCGATTAAAGGATGAGTGCTTTCATTACTTTGCCCACTTAAAAATACCAGTCCTTGGATCAGACATACAGTTCTTTAAATGGTGTAGAATAAATTGTGAAGTGCTTTTTAATTTATCTGTCGTAAAAGACTCCTTTTCCAGTTTAAGTTTCATGTGCTCTTTGAAAGTCATCTGTGAAGAATATGAAAAAAATATTCGGGTCATGCACTGCTCTCATTGGCTGGCCCAGAAAGGGGTGGGGAAGGGGGCATGGCCTATGCGCAATGGTGGCGAGCTCAAATATGACCGTGGCAGAGTGCAGTGACTTTAATTCTCTATTCCACAACAGAACGTTTTCTTAATCCCCATGTCCAGTTAATGTTTTTTCTTTATGACTGCAACCAATCAGTGTTCAAAAAAGTGCCAAGTGCCAAAACCTAAATCTAACACTAACTCTGACACCTTAAACTCAACCCAAAACCTAAACCCAACACTAACTGACACCCTAAACTCAACCCAAAACCTAAACCCAACACTGACACCCAAAACCTAAACCCCAAACTATTGTGTCTAATGCAGGGAACCATGTAACTCACCTAAAATGTAGCCCCACTAAAAATGCTTATTTCCAGCAGCCTGAAATAACAAATTTGCCTGTTAGATTAACATCAAGGTAACAGTGCTGTGTTTTAACTATTTATCGAAACTCTATAGGTTAAATGCAGACAGTGAAGAGACACTTAACAGTTCTTTACATCGGAGATAAGTGGAAAATTGCATAAACTGTGTTGCTTCTATAGTTTACACCAGAAGTCAATAGTTAACCAAATCTTTTCCATAAAAACATCCTCAAAATTTCTCTCAACCTCCTCAAACAGCATCCAGCTCTTCTTTAAGGTGACCCAAGCGTGTAGATGAGGTTTAATCCATAGTATAACTTACTACAGCCATTAAAGTTAACAATACTTCACTGTGTAGGCAAATGTTGTGGGCAGCTGTTTTAAATGAAGGCCATTTTACAGTCCTACTGTGTCCTAAACCACATTCACAAGTGTCCGGTACCTTACTGAGGAGCTGGATGTGGTTTATGTGGGTTGAGAGGGGATGTATTTATGGACACAATGGAGGCAAATATTGACTACAGTTTGCTAGCAACACTGGCCTTGTAGCTCCAGTGCTAAACTAAAGAAGCAACATTTGGATTCCAAACATGTCTTTGCTGATGGACTACATCTGGTGTAAGTGGGAAATTGTGTACGTTTGAGTTTTCACCCTAACATTCCTTTAAACTCTGTCTCTGAATGTTAGTGGAGCCTTTTATAGTTTGACCAAATGCTAACTCTAATGAGGTTCAGCCACCAAGAGCCTGTTAATGTATTCGAGCAGCAAATCCAAACAGTGGAAAATGCCAAAACTGCTGAGACCTCACACTTCACCGTTTATCCGATGGTAGATAGAGTGACAAGTCATGCGTATGTGAACTAGCAAGAAAACTGCAGTGTTGTTTACTAGGCCTCCTCTTAAAAGGTTCTTCACACTCCACAAAACCAAAGGTGGTGACGATGATAATCCCCCCCCACCTTTAGTGGAAAAAGTGTACCGGTTGTTTTGTGCATTTGGTCTTTAGTTTTAATGGAAACTGATTCATACCGTAAACCAAACACCAAAGCTCAGTGTGTAATACAGTGATCTGAAGCAACTTGGACTTTCTAAACCCTGCAGGCCCACAGGTGTAAGCCCGTGGGCTTTTTTCATCCTGCATTATGCAAAGTATTCGAGTCAGTGACGGAAACACACACGCCGCCAGAGCAACTGGCTGATCCGGCCTGTTCTTCATATACACGCACTTACACAAATAGCAAAGCCTCAGAGAACAGTTGAAGAGGAGGTGAGCAAAAAAAACCGAACATACTGTGGCTGGGAGCTGATAAATGTTCCGGACATTCATTAGCATTCAGAGGCTAACTTGGTCCTACAGTCCTGACGCTGACAACTGCCTCGTATATAGCTGTACTGTCAAAGTAAGCATGCACCTGTTGTCCTGCATGCAGGATCGACCGGTTAGGAGGGCGTAAAGCTGATCAAATTAATAGCAGAAGCTATTAATGATGTATAACATAACTTAGTTAACATGTTGACAAAGCAGCTGCTGCACAGTCTGGCCGAGCTCTGACGTATTTATTTGTAATTAATACAGGCTGCTAGGGCATATGGAGAATAAGAACTGACTCTTTTTAACAGTGTTTTAAATGTCACCTGTAGTTCCTGTAGACATTCACAATCTCAAATCAAATCACTTTTGTTGTCAAATCACGTGTCGTTGGTGCACAGGTGCAGTGCATGTGAGTGAAATGCTTGCAAAAGTTTCACAGAGCAGCAATGGTATAACAGACTTACAACTACATAACATATATTAGGATGACAGTGGAAAAAATAAATAAATAAAAAATACGATTTAATGATATACATATCGTTAAATATTTGTCATCTTAGACTGATGTTCAACTAATTACCTCCTAAATTCACTTTAACTTCATCTAATCCCAAATCTAAGGCTCAAACTTAGTCTTTATCTAAATCTAAACTTTGAACCTAAACCTTAACTCAGTCCTTACTATAACGCAAACCGTAAACTCAACCCAAACCCTTAACCCAACACCCACTCTAGCACTGATCCTAAACTCAACCCAGCACCTAAACCTAACACTCAGACTGACTCTCACAGGAAAGACAACCCAAAACCTAGACCTAAGAGTCATAACCTTTTAACCAGAGAGTTTAACAGTTTAAGCATTTCTAGATGAGATGATGGGCTCCATTAAAATGAAGTGAGACCACTTTTATGGTTAAGTTACTGAAGCTCATGCCTATGGCCCAACATGGACACTGTTTTCAGTATGGCAAAATGTTTATGTAAAAGCGTCCCGCAGTTTTGTTTTTTTTATGACTTTGTCTTGCACAATGAAAACAAACAGTGAAGCGCAAACGTGGGAGTGTTAAACCACAGAATGGAACTCTCATCAAGCTTGTCTGAGCCTAAATTTAACTTTAGTCACTGAACCTCTGACTGCAGGGCATCCTCACAAACATGCACATGAATTCTTCTCTAATAAAACTCTGATTGTAAAATACCCAGAGCTACATAAACGGCCCCAGGACCGAGTGACCTCCCACAGCCATATATCCCTTAAACCCACAGTTTTCTCAGATGAACTGAGGCAGACTTTTTGGTTGTCCCATCTTTGTTTAGTTTTGCAATGACGCTACAAGGCCACAGAAGACTGTTGGGAGTGTGGGAAGTGATGCAGAATCATTCGGATGATATCTATTTACATAATTTTGAATTAACAGCATACAAAGATGAAATATGAAGTGCGTTAAAACAATTAAAAATTTCCTTTACAAATTCAGCAAGCAGTCTGCCATCAAAGCATCTCATCAGATACTGTTTGCTAATATGAAATGGCTAAAGATCTGCGGGCTCAAATAAACAAACATTACACACGGCCGCCCTCTTAAGAGGGATATTTCACAAAGCAGATTTTTTCAGTTAACCCCGATAACTTAAGGCCCATGTCCAGCTCATCCAAAAGAGCAGAGGGACGTTCTTATTGGACAATCCTCAACATAAGTTATCTGGTTAACTGAAAATCCTGCTTGTGAAAAACACAAGGTTTACTCACTACTGCCCTCTAAAGGTATTATAGTACCAGTGAGAAGTTACATTTTTGTTCATTTTTTGTTGCTGCTATAAGACCCATGATGTTTTAGTGAATATGTTCTCTGCTTTCATTTTACATATATCTGCTTCGGTCTAACAGAAAATACAAAAAAAAAAAAAAAAAAAAACTACGGGAAATCATTCCTATTAACTTTATTTACGCAAGCTAATCAAAGTATCAGGCTTGCTGATGTGTTTTCTCACATTGCATGACATGCTCTATGACAAACGACAAACTCATAGAAAATGGTAGGTATGTGATCTACTTCTGTTCCGTTCTATACTTTAGGTTGACGGGTCTTTACCCATGTCTGTAGCGTCAGTCTCTGTGCAGCTCCGTATTCCACGAGCCCCCTGCTCCGCACGCAACTGGTGAGTTATCCCAGCATGTCCTGCAGCTATGAAAATAACCCCTGCAGCCAGATCACATTTACTGCTGTTTTTAGACCTCGGATGTAACCGCGTGGCACGGAGAAGCGCCCGAGCTTGTCAGCAGCATGCGAAAGGCCGAACCCCCCTTACCCATGTTTACTCCATTAATCCTGCTGTTGTGTGTGTGGGCAGGACGCCCTGCTGTACTGCCAGTGAAGCAGCACAATGCTTTATGCAAATAATATCTCGCTCTTAAACGTCCCTGTGTGGGATACATACAGAGGAGGGCGAGCAGCGCTGGGCCTTCATAACTCAGGGCAGGAGGTTCCTTCTACTGTCTTCCTGCTTAAAGGCATTTCATCACATGCTCTCTTTCACTCTAAAATCATCAATCAGCAGATATATGACAAAAAGTAATTTACAGTTTCCCACATACCCCAGGGTAGTCAAAGCCCCCGTTTACACCTGGTCATTTAATACGTTTTGAGTATCAGGATTATATCTGGATTAAGCCAAGCCACATTAACCCTTAGAACGCAAGCAGCATGAATCCATGCTGGTAGCGCAACAAATGGTAAATTGAACAGCTCCTTATATGGAAGTTCCTCCGGTTTGTGTTGATGCTCTAGGTGTCAGACGTCATTGTTTGGTGTTCCTGCATCACGTAGAACCAAAGTAATTTTCATTTTAAAAACATGTAATAATATTAACCACTACTGGGCTTTTAAAAACGGCATCAGATGAACATAAATGAACATAAAAAACAAAAATGAACACATTTCTTTTGTTTTAGGTCCTAGAAACACAAGACTTCTGAACCTTTCAGGATAGTCTCCGCCCACAAGTGGGTGGGGAAAACCCGCAGAGGGAGGGGCTCGGGAGAGCGGCCGAGCGGCGGCGCGCCGAGAGAAAGAACAGCAAACGGAGAGAGTGTAGGAGAACAAACACCGGTTCTAGACTGTTTTACACC
>JBBPCX010038967.1:0-15568 GCA_037974365.1 Hydrocynus forskahlii | reverse complement strand
CACACACACTCTCACACTCACTCTCCCTCACTCAAACACACACACACACACACACACATTCACACACACACTGTCCCACACACTCTCTCTTTCACACACACACACTCACACACAAACATACACACACACACACAGACACATACACTCACACACATACACACAGCCCCTCATACACACATTCACACACACACACACTCTCTCTCTCTCTCTCACACACACACAAACACACACACTCTCACACTCACTCTCCCTCACTCAAACACACACACACACACACACACATTCACACACACACTGTCCCTAAAGCTCTGCTGCTCTTCTATCCTGAAATGTAAAGTTTCCCTGTTCTGTGGTGTTGATCAGTCGAACACAAAGAAAATATTTTCTTGTTTGTTCAAGAACTGTCTTGATGTGACTCTTTATTCCTCAGACCTCAGTCAGAATTTCTTCTGTGTCTCTTAAAGACATTATGAGTGTAAATAATTCTGACAGTGAAAGACACCAGTATCGTTTTATTACATTAAACACTGCAGTTTTCCTGTTTGTCTTGTTTAAACATTAACTATTAAAACGTATGCAGCACTAAAGTAATCAGATTATTATTATTATTAGTAGTAGTAGTAGTAGTAGTAGTCATTCAGTTATTCTTAATAATTATTGTTACAATTATTATAAGTAGTAATAATAGTAAACATATAAATATTAATCTTTTTAATAATAAAAACAATCATTACAATTATTATTTATTTTCATAATAAACACATTTATTTATCTATTTTCAGAATGTTGTTAATAGTAATAATAGTATATAATCTGATTAATATATGAATCTGTTTAGTTTTGTAATTGTAAGCATTATTATAAAAAACAATCATATTAACAGTTTATTTTAGTAATAATAATTATAACAAAAAATGTGTTTATTGTTATTATAAAAATGAATAATAATTAATTATTATAAAATAAACAGATTAATTAATTATTATTATTATTATTACTGTAATTCTTATTAATATAATATTGTTACAGAGAATATTAAAAATAATAGTAAAAATAATAGTAATAATAATATGATAATGCTACATGCTACTCACTCTTAATATATGAATCTGATATTATTATTAATTATTATTGTATTAAAATTGTCCTTATCATTATAAGTGTTTTTTATTATATAAATTTGCTATGAAAGAAAAATATGTATATCTGTTTTTAATTTTAATAATAATTATAAAATAATACTAGTATTAATCATAATATAATGAGAAGAGCAAGAATAAAAAGTGGTAAATATTTGTATAATAATAATAATAATAATAATAATATAATAATAATAATAATAATGATAATAATAATAATACACTACAATAAGACGGTTATTATATAATTTATGGACATGATTATTACAAAGCAAAATATATTTTAAAAATAAAATACAGGTTTAGGAATGTTTATTATTATTATTATTATTATTATTATTATTATTATTATTAATAAACGTAGTAATCATCATCATCATCATCATAGTAATTTAAATAAATGTATTCATCTATTGTTGTCATTATTCTTTAGTATAATAAGAAGTCTTACTATTATAAAACTAATATTTATATATTAATCAGACTATATACTGTTGTGATTATTATTATTATCATTATTGTTTTTATTATTGTTTTGATTATTATTGTTTCATTATTTTTTTATTCTTCTCATTATCAGCATTTGTTTTTGTGATTTATGTTTCTATTATATTCTTCTACTCATTATTATTATAATTGTATTATAAATATCAGTATTATAAAAACATAAAATAAAAATCTGTTAAGATTTTTGAAAAGAAAGATGATGTACTATTATTATTATTATTATTATTATTATTATTATTATTATTGTTCTTGTTGTTATTGTTAGCATTATTTATTGATTACTGTCTGATAATTATTCTTATGAGTAGTAGTAGTAGTAGTAGTAGTATCATTGTTTTATTATTAATAATAATGATGATAATAATAATAATTATTATTATTATAATTACAATGTAATAACATAGAAATAAAAAGCTGTTCATTTTATTAATAATAATAATAATAATGATTAGTATTTATTTTCATAACATTAAATAGATTCCCTTTTCTATTTTCATAATATTACTTGTTGGTGTATAATAATAATAATTATAATTATTATTATTATTGTTATTTTTATTATTAATATTATTATTGTTCGTGTTGAAATAAACAGACTTATTCATCTATCTTAGCTATTAATATTATTTTTTATTATAATTATTCTTCCTATTATTAAACTAAACATATTTATATATTATTATTATTATTGTTATTATTATTATTATTACTATTACTATTATCTTTTGATCACTGTCTTATGATTAGTAGTAGTAGTGTCATTATTTGAATAATAATAATAATAATAATAATAATAATAATAATAATAATAATAATAATAATAATAACCTTTTCATTGTTTGTCTCCACAGCTGCAGCACTTCAGAAGATTTTACCCTCAGAACCAAAAACCAGAGAAGATTTTCTACAGTGTAAGTATAAACACACACACACACACACACACAAATACACACTCACACTCACTCTCTCACTCACACATATACACACTCACACTCACTCTCTCACTCACACATACACACACATTCTTACACACACACGCACACACACACATACACACACATGCATGTACACACATTCATACACAAGCACATACACACACGCACACACACACACACACACACACACACACACACACACACACACACATTTATACACACACACACTCCCACCCCCTCACACACACACACACACACACACACACATTCATACACATACATACACACTCTCAACTACACACTCACACACTCTCTCACACAGACACACACATATATATATACACACACTCTCTGTCATTGAGAGAGAAAGAGAGAGGGAGAGAGAGAGAGGGAGTGAGAGAGAGATCGAGGAGAGAGAGAGAGAGTGTGTGTGTGAGAGAGAGTCTTATTCATGTCTTATTTAAATATGAATGTTGTGTTTTTCTCTGATAGTCAGGAAGTGTCTAAAATAGGAAACTATAGAAATGTGGAAACAAACGTTTTTGTTGTCTTTCTCCAAATGAACACTTTCTGTCAATCAAATCCTGAAATGTTCTTTATTTATTTATTTCTGTTTGTTAGATTTCTGTCAACTAACTCTGGATCCAGACACAGTAAATCATCATCTCAGACTGTCTGAGGAGAACAGAGCGGTGGCGTACACTTGCATGCACCAGCGTTACTCTGATCATCCAGAGAGATTTGAGTTCTGCAGGCAGGTGTTGAGTAAGGAGAGTGTGTGTGGACGCTGTTACTGGGAGGTTGAGTGGAGCAGTAGAAGATGGGTGTCCATATCAGTCTCATATAAAGGGATCAGCAGGAAAGAACGGGGTAATGAGTGCTGGTTTGGACGTAATGATCAGTCCTGGAGTCTGGACTGTTCTTACTCTCACTCTTTCTGGCACAACAACATTCAGACTGAGATCTCAGGAAAATCTTCCTCCAGAATAGGAGTGTATGTGGATCACAGTGCAGGAACTCTGTCCTTCTACAGCGTCTCTGACACAATGACCCTCCTACACACAGTCCACACCACATTCACTCAGACACTCTACGCTGGATTCTTTGTTGAATATAGGTCAGTGGTGAGGTTAACTGATCCAAAATAGTGTTTATGAAACACTGTGATTTTTAATAATCAGGTTTTGAATGGTTTACTTTGTCAAGTTAAATGCGTACGTTACAAAGTGTGAAAATATGAAAGTTTATCTTCAGTATAGGATCAGGTACACTGAGACACTACAAGTTAAGAAAGCTGAAATACTTGATAAAATGACTTTAAAATGTTCAAATAAATGTAAATAGCAATAAATCTTAACAGTTTAATACAGAACTTCCACAGTGTCTTTTTCTAATTTTAAAACAGACTGTAATGGAGAAAAGTCAAATAGTAATGAAATTCAATTTACATAATGGAAATATATAATATATAACATATAATAGAGAAGTTTGATCTGTGGCAACTAGAGTAATGGTCTTAAAAATGACTCTTGATTTTATAATATAATGTTAACAATCGTAAAGATGAAAAGCTTTCGACTTGCTGGTGATGGGACACTAAAGTGTAGCTCAAAAAGAGTCTCAGAATGGATTTATAATGTGTCTCCAGGTCTCTCATAATTAATAAACCAAATGTGTAATGAATCAGTTTCCTCAAAAAATACTGGTACAGAGAAATCCATGTTTTCGTTTCATCAACTTGTACTAAACGAGAGAAGTGTATAATAAAATGAATGTAAAATAAAAATGTGGATAAAATGAATTTTACTTGTGTATTTTACTCCTCCACTCTCCATGTTCCTCAGTTTGGTGCTGGTTTCTGAGCTGAGTGGTGAAGATGGAGCTGCAGTTCTAACGGGTTAAACGTCTCCAGTTACTCTGAATGAGAGCAGAACTGAACACATGAACTGTATGAATGTGCATATATTACTTACAAAATTCTAGCGTAACTGCAAAGATGATGAATTCCAGCTAGAATTCCAAATGTAGGACTAGACCCACCTGCAATCCCAGGCAGAGAAGCATGTTCAAAATAAGGATTTATTTAAGAAGTTTACAGTGAAAAGACAAAACTGGCATTCTGAGCAAATACAAAAATTTACTCACTAGTCTAGAATGTGTACTAGGACTACACCATAGCCATCTCACTCTAGAGTAATCTCAAAAAAACCACACAGAGAATTCATTAGCCACTGCACTCAGTGGAAGAAGTAATGGCAGAGATGCCAGATCCCAAAATGTTTTCTGTGCTGGATGTCAATCATGGCTTTTGCAGGTACAGTTGGATGAACAGAGCTCCAGTCTATGTACTGTCAACACTCCTTTAGACAGATCTCGGTTTGTGAGACTTCTGTTAGGGTATCTATTAGCTCTGGAAGTGTTTTAAAAGAGCATCGCATCTCCTCTGGAAGATTTAGAGAGTTGTAAACATTGTGGATGTCATACTGGCATGGGGTGAAAACACAGAACACCACGGCAGAAGAAGACAACTGTAAGACAGAATTAAAGCATTCATCTAAAACTGAACTGAGCTGAAACTAGAACATTGTGCGGCTGAAAACAAAGTTGCACTAATGAGGTACTTACATGAACTTAGATAGACCGCATGACTTTCGACCAGGCGAGCTGGGTTTGGGGCTGAGTAGGCAACAGTTTTATTGTCTATAAAACCAGCGTTTGGGTGTCTCCTAACACTGGTTTTATATCAACCATGCAATCACACTTTGCATTTTCTTGCGGAAATGCATCTTATAATATCAAGTGTGTTGCGCTTGTACAGCATTAATCAACCTGATGAGAGGTGACACGTTGTTTAATCAGTGCTGATATGTATGGGGGTGCCAGTCCATTCTTGGCCTTGAAAGCAAATGTTAAGGACTTGAACTTACTGCGAGTGGTCACAGGGAGCCAGTGAAGGTGTGGTGTGTGTATGTGTGAACTTAGGAACATTGAAGACTAACCTCGCAGCTGCATTCTGAAATAGGTTAAGTGCTTTTGTTACCTTCAGTGGAAGTTCAGCCAGTAGAGAGTTGCAGTAGTCCAGTTTGGAGATGACCAGAGACTGGACGAGTGGCTGTGTAGCTTTCGTGGTGAGAAAGGGTCGGATTCTTCTGATGTTGTAGAGAAGGTATTGTGGCTTGGTCGTGGCTCGGTGATGGACTCCTGTAGATGAAGAGGAGCTCAGTCTTGCTGGGGTTCAGCTTGAGGTGGTGGGCCGCCATCCAAGAGAAGATGTCGGGCAGACATTCTGAGATACGGGTCGAGGCCTGGTTGTCGCTGGAAGGGAGAGAGAGAATAAGTTGCGTATCATCAGGATAAAAGTGGTGGGAAAAACCACGTGAGGCTATTACATCCCCAAGAGAACCAGTATATAGAGAAAAGAGAAGTGGTCCAAGGACTGAGCCCTATGGAACACAACTGGATAATTTTGGTGGAGCAGACTGGGTGCCTTGCCATGCTACCTGGTGCCTCTGGTCATCAACGTAGGAAGCAAACTATTGGCAGGCTGTGCCCGAGATCCCAAGGTTGGAGAGATTGGCGAGAAGGATCTGATGATTGACTGTGTCAAAGGCAGCAGAGAGGTCAAGGAGGATCAGAGCAGACATTTATTCACAAACCGATAAATCTGCATTTACAAACCATGGTATATATTTGAGAATTTTCCTACATTTATTTGTGGATTTTTGAGACGTCCCTGACAGCGCTCTATACAAAAATTTGTTTTTTGAAAAGGTAGCCTCTCATATGTCTGCAAAGTTTACAGCCAATCACATCTATTGAAGTTTGAGAGTATGATTTAATGTTGACAACATTGCGCTGCAGTCTCTTGGAGGGAATTGTACGTTTGGACAGAGAATGTTCAAGTTTGGCTGGGGATGGCGGTTCATCAGCTGTAAGTATAACTTGTTCACCTTGTAAAACGCCATCATTCATGACTGAGGCTAACTTAATTTAAAGTATGTGAACGCATTCAGTGAACGTTTAGCGAATGTTAGTCAAGTCACTTGACTTGGCAGACTAGCAAGTTGGATAATGCTAGTCAGTAGCTTGGTTTCCATTTAACTTTTTGCCTGAGTTGTGCACATTTGTGGTAATTCGGATGAACCAAATGTGCATCAGTGACCACTTTGTATTAGCATTAATAAAGTTCAGGCGAATGACAAGTGTTTCCAAGTATGGGTTCTCGTATTTATGCTAATAGAAATGCTACATGGAAACCCACATAGTGTCAAAACATGCCCCCGCATGTCCTGCTTCGTGGCTATGCTAATTAGACGGATGTATTTATCCATTCTAGGGTATATGATCCTTGATCAGCCGATATGTTATTGCATTATGTCTCATACGACTCAATCAATGCAGTTCCTTGAATCTTTTGTTACTCCCAAACCAGACAGTTTCCTAGTATGTTTAGTGCTGACCAGCCAAGAGGAAAGAAGCGTCTGTCAAACCCTTCCATCTGCACTGTGAAAAAGACAGATTTTTATATTTATGACCTTCCAGCACCCAGCCAACAAACACCAAAGGGAGCAAAATACCTAGAACTTGCTCATGCTGGCCTGGGAAAGAGGATGGTTAGCCTGCCAGACCATTTGAAACACAGTGAGGTAGTTCCTTTGATACTATTTAAACTGCAAACTATTTGTTCTTGTAAATGTTGAGGGCTGAGTAGTGTATGTATGATGTAAATTTCTCATATTTTAAACACACTGAAAAGTTTAAAAGGTGGCTGGATGTTTTTCAAGGCTACAGGTAGCACTTTAATCAATATTGGCCTTGCTGCTGCAAAGAGAGCTTCTAAACTGTATCTCATTTTTCTTGTAGCAGTGACAATACAGATTCTTATGTTATAAGTATAAATCTATATTTTTGTATTTATGTTTGTTTTATTCAGGTGGTAGTGGCTGCCACAAGTTAGCAATAATCCCAACAGACTCAGATGTCTAGTGGACACCTTTGCAAAAGACAGCATCAAACAATGGAAAAAACACAATCTATGTGGTGCCACTACAGGAGCAGCTGTCTAGAGAGCCACTGCCCTACGATTCACCAGAGTTTTCAAAGATGCCACAGTCAAACTGCATTACATGTGGCAGTAAAATGCCATTGCAACTGTTGCCACTGTATGTTGAGAAATGTGGTGGCACACTGACTGAATGTTTGTGCTGTCACAGGTCTCAGAGAAATGTGTATACACGTTATTTGTGCTTTACAATCTACTGTACTTGTTCTTTTGTTTACAAGAAAACACACCAGTGGTTAGTTTTGATGAGGATTTTGAGCAGCCTGTGGCACCTTCCACACAGACAAGAGACAGGAGAAGAGTGCCCTATGAGGTAATTGCCATTCTGTTCTTTTATGAGCCAAAAGTATGTATTGTAGTTCATAATAATGTGCTGTGCATGTGATTTTGGGTTTAAGAGTCCCTTATACCGTCCCGCTTTACTGATGTTTATTAACATCAGTGACATTCTTTTGACAAATTTGTTTTTTTTTGTTGAATTTGCCCAATTTGTTTGAAATCCTTCCTACCTGATATCCTTCAGTCCCATGCTAGCACATGTGGTGATATGTAAGAAGCTTGTAACCATAGTGTGAGAACTATAACTATTTTAATGCTGGTTCGATGCACATAGGTGATGCCATTTATAGGTCTGTACAATATTTACAAGAAATGCCCCGATGGATCAGGTTCATTTCATTTTAAGATTTCCCGAGCATATGCACATATATGGGCTACGCAAACTTCAATCCACCTGATAGTAAATAATCCATGGACCACCACAGTAACGTTTGACTGTTTAATTAAATCAACAATTAGGCTTCTCAACTCAAAAACTTACATTGTTCCACATGGGCAAGCAGGCTACGTTTTTTCATGAGTAATAAGCTCTAAATATAATTTTATTTGACTTATTTTACACCTGTGAGAAACCCCATGCACAAAATTGCATTTATTTGGTCATCATATCAATATTTTAGAGCACCCCCAAAATTTCACAAATCATGTTTCCTGGGGAGCTCATGTCACCACTAGGGGAGCTACAGCTCCCCCTGCTTCACCCCTAGTTTGCACCATGTGTGACCATTAGATTCAGATCTTCTATGTATTGTGAAAATTATTATAAAAAAGTTTAAATGTTTAATTCTCATATTTCATTCTTAGTCATGACCATTTTTGGAAGTGGCCTAATTTTATTTTTGTCCCAGTGTTTACAGTATCTCAGCCAGCCCTAGTGGTGGAGGAATTGCCAGGACCCTCTGCTGCACGGTTGTCTGCACAGCTTTCATCACAGCTGGTGATTATAGAAAATGCTTACTGCTTACAGGTGTAGTTTGAAAATGTATTTGAAAGTCCAATGCACCAACTATTTTTTTATATTTACATCCAGCATGGATGAATGAACTACATCCCCAGAAAGCATGTCAGCTGCTTGGAGAGGAACTACTGGAAAGAAACCCTGACCGTCCACATCCCTCTCTTTTGCTTGACATGTTTGTGGAAGCAGAGGAACGGGACAGTGTGTTGATTTCCTTCTACAAATGGAACAGTGTTAACTGGGCTGCTCCATTCAAGTGCAAGCTGAAAGGTATTACTGATTTTTTACTCCTTCATTTTAATCAGCTCTGTATTTGCTTACTAAAGCCAAACTGATTCGGGATCATTTAAGATCAGATATGTAATTTTGTCATTGAGATCTTTTTTTTCTTCCCCACGGAGATGCAGCTGTTGGTGAAGGGGTGAAACAACATATTTTAACAATGGTCATGCAAAAACTGAAAACAGGCGTCAGCTTGAATTTAGGGTTGTAGCAAAGTTGTGTATGTTATATTCTGTGGTAGTATTATTACAAATCACAAATAATGTTTCTATTTTATTGATTTGGATTTTAAAATCAAGGCTCTTCAGGCCCTACACCCCTTTTTGAAGGGGAAAAGGAACATCAAGTTCCCTCTGAATGTGCTATATTCTGGGAAAGCAAACAGTTTGAGTTGGCAGGTGGAATGATTGGCCACTCACTCCTGCATGGTGGGACTGGTCTCTCAGTTTGTCTGTGGTGACACTTGTGACTGGGAGAAGCTGCAGCATCAGCTCTAACTCTGCTGGATTGCCCTGACCTGGACCACCGAGAAACTGTGGTTTTGTATGTATTTGTATTTTTAAATTGGCATGTTATAGACTGTGCATATACATTGATACTACATGCCTTTCTATGGTGACCTGGGATTTTAAACCACTTTCAGATATCAACTGGATTTGTTTTGATAGCTGTTTTATAATTGTCACATTTCCTGCTCTATGACTTTGTGTGACTGTCTCACTCTTCTAGCTCCAGAAAGCAAAACTTACTGAAGAAGAAAGGACCAGTTTGACTGATCTTTCCCTGTTCCTAAACCTACCACTCATGATTGGCTGTATTTAAACCTTGTAGACTGTGATCCAGGGCATTTCGTGGCCCAATCCAAAATGTGACAGTGACCAGGATGAGGATGAGGAAGACTTTGTCCCAGTTGAGACATGAATAATAACGGGCGGTTCATTGAAGAAGGTAGTATGCCCTTCATGTTCTTCTGTAGGACAGTTCTCATAATGTGCAAATCATGTGCAAAAAGACTGAATTATTGCCTGAGGATATCTAATATCAGAGATTTAGAGGATTAAAATACAGTTCAAAGCACAGATAAAGTAAAATAGTTACAATTATTGAAAATGTTATTAGGATCCTGTGAGATGTAATGGAACATTGAGATGTCACACTTTCCATGTTCATTTTCACAGCATCAGCAGAAGTGCTTCGCGACCTCATGAAGTTCTGGGTTGGGTGGGTGCAGCTGCCAAACAGCCTCATTGCTGACGTTGTGGATACATCCCACCCAGTGGCTCTCACATGTTTAATGACATTGAGACTTCCAAGCCACTACTAAACCTACTACTAGTTCCAGCAGGACCTAATGATGTGTCTTAGCTCAGTAAATAGTAGCTTTGGGCTTGTGTAGGATGTTTTTGGTTGTTTTTTGATGCAGTAAAATGTTGTTTGTTTGATGCAGTAAAATGTTGAATCTCATCTTTTTAAGAAAAAGTTTTGTTACACAGCAACTGTACAGCTGTAGCACCACTTTTAAAGAGTTGTGTCTTGAGTAAATAGTTGCTTATCAATAAATGTTTCTTTTCAGACAGTAGTGTGTTCTGATTGACTAGCTAATGTCTATCAGACACTACTACACTGAAGCAGATCCGAACCAGTGTTTCCCGCCACTGCTTTTATAGCTAAGGCAGTCACCTTGACATGTCCCAAATAGAAAATTAGACTTGGTCTTGAAATTGGGTTATGCAAATTTAGGAATATGTATGACAATAGACACTTAATCAATTGAGTTCCATTCATGGCAGCTGGATAGATTAAACATGGTGCAAAGGACTAGTATGAATAAATTTGGAGTGATATATTTCTCAACCACAACCCTGCACCTGTATAGACAACCACCACATTACACCAAATTCCCTGCAGGAAACACAGAATGTATCAGTAACTTAATGTTTTATTGATTGACATGCCCCTATTTCCACTGCACTACAATTAATGTTAGGGCTACTTAATTAATTTTAATATTTTAAAAGCAACACACAGAGGAAACAAAGATAAGTAAGTAAACTAAGGTTCCAGTGTATGGGTTATGTTAAGTGATATTTTGGTGCCAGTAGACTTGTAGTAGATTTGTATATAACAGTTGTATGTAATTTTTCTACTGTGTTTGATAGATGTGGCGTTGCTACTGTGGGCAGAGAATGCCAATTCTGAAAAACTGACATGACTAGGATGATGTTTACATTAGTATATAGCTATGGTTGTCTAATTTCCAAAAAGGGGACATAGCCCAACCTGCAAATGTTATGCTTTCTCGTGTTTGGTTGCTAAGACTGAAAACTGCGTAAATGGCAGCGCACACACCACACGACCAACATGATGACTTGTGGGATTTTCTCAGAGAGCGAGGTGGTCCTGAAGAAAACATTAGCCAAATGCAGCAAGACGAAGTATTTTCACTTTCATAGTAATAATGCAAACAGTATTTTGTTTATATACAACTATGGAAAAAATAATTGTCACAGCGCACGGCGCTGGTTCTTGCTCTTGGAACCAGACAGGGGGAGCTTCGTAGCTCCGGGGCGACCAGAAAGCCATAGGCGCGAGGCAGGTTTCTTTCTCGTGACTTTTAATTGGCAAAGACATGTACATCCAAAGTGCATACAACGTTTAGTGCAATGCCCTGACCCCGAACAGAAACCCAAGACAGAATTTATACGAAGACAGAGACTCGAACAACCAGTGACTAGACAGAACGGAACAAGGGGCATGTGGAACTAATAACGAACTCATGAGACAGGAAACAAGGAAACGACACATACATGGAACGGGGGTGACCCCTACTGGCCACCCCATGAAACAAAACCCCAGAAACCCAGAAAACAGAAAAACAGAAAACACCCCCGTGACAATAATAGACCACATCACTTTATTTTCATTTAATTGATTTTGCAATGTTTGTGTATTTGTTTGTGTCACTACTGTTTTATATGCTACTGAATACACTTGATTCAACATTTTAAACAAAAACGTGTTTGGAAACTGTAAAAAGTAAAAAAAAAAAAAAGACTTTAAAATAATATGGTGAAGTCCATATCTTAATTTGCTGAGGTGTGTTTTATTCAGTTAGTAAACTGAATCAGATGTGTAGGAGTTGAAATACAGCACACAGAACACTTAAAATATAATAGCAACATGTAGATTTTACACAGACAAATACACACAAATTTATAAAACGAATGGTATTTTTTCCAGAGCTGTATATTGTATTGTGATTATGTAGAGTCATGCTTCAAGAGTGTCTGCTGAATGCTGTAAATGTAAATATCAGTATAGGTTTTCAAAATGGTAAAATGATAAAAATTGGTAAAATGGGCTAAGAACTAATTACACAATTGCTTTATGTAGTACATGTTTGTTGAGAAAACATTAAATCATGTATTAACAGTTTAATGCATAATAATATATTGGATAAATATTTCTTGTTAGTAAAGTTTGTGAAATGACAATATTTTAAAAATGGTTACAAGAGTGTGTAGAAAAGAATTATAAATACTTAATTATAACACAGCTTATGAATCTGTGTTGTTTCTCCACAGACTGAAACATCACTTATCAATTAAATAAAGGATGGCTATCTTTAACGCTATATACCAGAGTATGGAGACAGGATTGCCATGAGGCACTACTGTCCAGACAAACAAAAAGGAAAGAATGAGGATAGCTCAAAGATTTCCCTTCTTGAAAAACTGAGAAACAAAATGAGGACAGCAGCAGCCAGCCATTGTGAGGCATCTGGGGAGGAACCTTCGGCTGCAAGAAAACCAACATTTAATCGATCTAGGAATGCTATAAAGTACTCACACAAAATTGAGTAGGTGAGAAAACATTCAGGTGGTGGCACCAGGATACTTGATGAATTCAAGAATACAATAAAAAAGACATTCTGTCCTACACAAAAGAACAGTTTTTTCCACAAGGTGAGTCAAAAAAGGAAAATGGGAAGACTTCATTCATGATGTTTTTGACTTTAAGGAAGACTTAATTCATGATGTTTTTGACTTTATGGAATCCAAACTTGATGAGAGCGCCACTGTTGGTGAGTTGTACTCACTATCTAAATTTGGGATTTGATCTTTTAATCTAAGGTAAAGGTGTCGTATTGACTTATCTGACACAGAAGATGGCGGCAAGATGGACAGACATTTTGACACTAATGGTGAACAGCAGAGAGAGACAGATTATTCTGATCAGCACCAGGAAAGAGCAGTTAACATAAATGAATCACAAACCGAACCACCTAAAAGAGCTAAAGACTCCAATCATGGAAGCTCCCGTACTCGTTCAGATGTAGTTTAGCGTTGATGGATCTTACTTCTCAAGCTTATAATTCAGTTGTGTTCATAAGTGGCCTAATAGCTGTATCCACTGCAGATGACCTGGATGACACAGTTCCAGTTTTCCTTTCCCCGGAAGAAGTAATCAGTGGTGCCCCCACCACATCCACTCCTGTCATAGAGGATCATTTTGAACGTTTTGACCATTCAAGTTTGGAAGCAAGTTATGAGCTACCCCCTGTTCATATCCTTCTTCACAGTGTAAATCTGCTTGAAATGATCTGTCATTACAAAGATGAGTGTATTCTTAACTGCTCCTTTAAGTATAGCTCTATTAATGAAAAGGGCGCAGATGTGGATGGTGTGGCAAGAGATGTCCGTGCTGCTTTTTGGACAGAATTTGTGGACTGTGCAGCAGAGGGAGCAGAAATGAGAGTACCATCCCTATCACCAGGATGTAAGGCTGTGGGAAGAATATTGGACAAGGGATTCCTGGACCAAGGATACTTTCCGTTGCACCTTGCCCCAGCATTTACCACCGCACTAATATTTGGAGAGCATGCTGTGTCTGCAGATTTACTGTTTGACTCTTTGCTGGTCTATCTGAATCAGTGTGAGAGAGATCTCATATCTACTGCCTTAAAGGAAGCTCTTGACAGTGAGGACTAGGATGAATTATTAGATTTACTAGATTGAGTAACAATGGTACCATCATGAGACAACCTCAAAGCAATCCTCCTTCAAGTAGCACACAAATAATTCAGCAACCGAAGTATGCTCTTGATAACATGTCAGCAGTTGCAGAACAACACCTGTGGGTTGCCTTTACCACAGCAGCACAAATACAAGTCATGTATGAAGACAAAAAACAACTTGCAAGAAAGTTCTAAATATGACTGAAGCAAGTGCAATGACTCCAGCTGAGAAACAGTCCCTCAGATTTCTTCAGCAGTACATAAGACAACTGGATGAGATTGGTCTCAGAAGAATGCTATAATCTGTGACAAGGTCAGATATCATCTGTGTCACAAATATTACAATATCATTTACTTTGAAGGGACAGGCGCGTCGACCAGTTGCACACACCTCTGGATCAGTTTTGGAATTATCCAGTACATACAGCTCATACCCAGAGTTCCGTGTCGAGATGGAAAATGTGCTAACCAGCAACTACTACATTATAGACATTGTATAGTAAGAAGATGCACACTGTACACACACGGCAGGGTTTATGTTGCAATCCTACAAGTATTGAACACCAAGACTAATGTAGTATTGCATAAAGAAATGCTGTGAATATGTTTGACAGTAACCTCTGAAGGTGAAAAGCTGATGGTCATTTAACTGAATGTAACACCCATGACATTCCCGGTCGGCGGCCGCTAGAGGCCAGCATTGTTTCAGCTTGTTAAAGGTGGGTCTTTTATTTTGACAAGTGTACTCTGGCCGGGCAAGTGGACACACCCAGCCAGTGGTTTCAGTTAAATGATTATGGGTTTTGGTTGGTTCTGGGTTTTGGTTCGTTTTGTCTTTTGAGTTGAAGGGGTCAAGTGAGGATATTTTGTTTGCTTGTAGGCCCTCATGCCTTTTTGCTTTGGTTTATGTTCACAAATAATAAAAGTATGGCTCCTGCGCACACGCCTCATTCCTGCGGTCCCCCGACAATACACCACCTAGTACAGTGATTTTGTAGTAAGAAATGTGCTTTGTTCTTATGTAATGTTGATTTACATTGTTGGTTTACATTTATATGCAATTTAATAAAATATTCTTTGTTGAAGTTTTTTAATGCTTTATGTATTGCCCATGTCCTAGTTGTCATGTCTGGTTCCCCTCAGTTACGCCCCCAGCGTAGCCCCTCCCATAAGTACTAAATCACAGCCCTGGACACATCGTAGGTATGTGTGTGTGTGTGTGTGTGTGTGTGTGTGTGTGTCGTCAGGTGCCTAGTCAGCTCAGAAACACACCTAAGCTGAGTCATCTGATTAGCTGAGTTGCTAGGTACCTGATGACAGGTCCACCTG
>JBBPCX010038947.1:0-15569 GCA_037974365.1 Hydrocynus forskahlii | reverse complement strand
GTGAAAAAACTCAAAGTTGTGAGGTGGGAAAAAAAAAAAAAAAAAGCCTAAAAATGCCTAATATACCCTCAAATATACTCCCAAAACACTTTCATTTCATCTTTAACTCGTCTTTTACCATAAAATCAGTTCTGTAGTTTATACTGAACTGCTGTCTCCCACAGTGCTAGAATGTAAATACCGATGTTACCCCTGTACAATGAAAAAAAACGAAAAGCACGAAAACACTCGAGATGCTCCGCACTAAAACTGTTCTGATGCTGAATTCTGGACTGCAGCTGCCAGGAAATGGTTACTTTGTTATATTTATTATGGAAATACAGCTGAATTTATGTTAATACTCATGTTATAAAATTAGTAAATTGTATTTTTCTTAATAATTTGGCACTAAAATGTATGAAAAAATGCATGAAAAATACTATATTGCCACGAATTATAAGAAAATGCAGAGTTTATCTGCGGTTTCCGTGAATTTATGGGAGTTTCTACGAATGGCTGAGGCCACAAACTCTGAACTGCTCTCTCAGTAGCTTTCATAATTCCATCAACTAATACAGGTCCTGCACAGCAGCAATAGTGATGTCATGTTTTTTAAGCATATATTGGAACTTTTAAATTGAAGACTATTCCAGTACCTAAAGGTGACCTAAAGGTTCCAAATGACTTACATTTACATTTACATTTACGGCATTTAGCTGACGCTCTTATCCAGAGTGATGTACATCAGTGCTAAAGAAGTCCACATCAAGTTACTGCAGGCTAGGTACACCTAAACAACTCCTGGCAAAAAAAAGTCAGAGGTTAAGGCAAAAGTAAGGAAGGGAGGGGGATAAGAGGGTCTTTTTTTTTTTTTTTTAGAAATAAGCAAGCAGAAACGAGAAGCATGGTTAGTCACCAAGGTGCTCCTTGAAGAGGTGGGTCTTGAAGACAGCGAGGGGCGCCGCAGATCTGATCAGAAGAGGGAGTTTGTTCCACCACTTTGAAGGGATGATAACCGAGTTCCTAACAAAAACGGTAAGGTCTTGGCTTGCTGAAGGACTCCCTTTGATGAAGAGGAGCTCGGTCTTGCTGGGATTCAGCTTGAGGTGGTTGGCTGCCATCCAAGAGGAGATGTCGGCCAGTCTGAGATGTGTGTCGGGGCCTGGTTGTCGCTGGAAGGGAAAGAGAAAATAAGTTGCATATCTGCAGCATAAAAGTGGTAAGAAAAACCATGTGAGGCTATTACATCCCCAAGAGAGCTAGTATACAGAGAAAAGAGAGGCGGTCCAAGGACCGAGCCCTGTGGAACACCAGTGGATAATCTTTGTGAAGCAGACTGGGTGCCTTGCCATGCTACCTGGTACCTCCGGTCATCAAGGTAGGAAGCAAACCATTGCCAGACTGTGCCCAAGATCCCAAGGTTGGAGAGAGTGGCGAGGAGGATCTGATGATTGACTGTGTCGAAGGCAGCAGAGAGGTGAAGGGGTACGAGTTATGGAAAGAGGTCGTGCTCTGAAAGTGTGAGAAAGATTTCACTAACTGCCCTCTCTCTATGATACAAATCCATAGAACCATGGAGCTCCCTGCTGTGCCTAATTTTCACCCCACATAGTGCAAGGTTGTGCTTCATAAACAGTAATTCCTTATGCATTCTAAACAGTTCAAATAAAGATGTAATTGTATTTAACTAGATACTGGGTATATCTGTATATGGTGTTCAGCGAGACCTGCAATGCAGACATTTATAGTTCTTTCTCATTTGGAACTTTTGAAGTGTTTTTTTGTGCTCTTGTATCAGCATTCGACAGGCTTTATTTTTAACCTGACTTCCCTGTAGGCTTATCAGTGGTTTGCAACTTATGGTAAACAATGAGATGTCATACCAGTGGATTGATCTGACCATCTAATTTCTGCTGATTTCTGTTTTTTTGGCCACATGATGGACCTGCTTTCCCCTTCAATGCCTACTTTGATCCATGTTCTGAGACCCAAAGCCCCAGTGGGCTCGGGATGTAAATGGCACATGTAGAATCAACTGTTGACTTTTGTTAACATGTGCATGAACTAATAAGGCTATGAGATATGGCAAGCCAAAAAAACAACAGAACACACAAATACCAAAGTACCTACACTACTGTATGAGAACCGCATATATGAAAATTTCCAGTCTGGGTTCCGGGCTCACCACAGCACCTATCTGCTGACAAAGGATTTGTTTCTTTGTTGGTTTTGCTTGAGCTTTGTGCAGCATTCAGTCCCATTGACCAGACTAGAAAACTTGGTCGAAGTCACTGGAGCGGCCTCATCCTGGTTCTGATCACTAATGAGCAAATGGGATTCACAAATGAGGATTACAGTCTGTAACTGTAAACTACAAGGTGCATCTGTACGGTAAGTGGAGCTGATAGAATGGACCATGAGTTTAGATATTAGGTAGGTGTACCTAATGAAGTGTCTCATTAGTGTAGTACAGTCCAGCTCCGGAAAAAAGAAGAGAGCACTGCAAAAATGTTCAGTTCCTCAGGTTTTATCTTTTTATAGTATTGAACTAAACAGCTTTGCCTTAGAACTGCTGACAATATTTCTCCTCATTTCCAAAAATAAATATTGTAATTTGAAGCATCATTT
Organism: Hydrocynus forskahlii; assembly: GCA_037974365.1. Taxonomy (NCBI): domain Eukaryota; kingdom Metazoa; phylum Chordata; class Actinopteri; order Characiformes; family Alestidae; genus Hydrocynus; species Hydrocynus forskahlii. The sequence goes on along the minus strand of JBBPCX010038947.1, from coordinate 12,962 downwards.
TAAAGGTTTACAGAACTTGAATAATTCAAAGAAAACAAATCTCTCATTCACTCTTAAACAAAATGGCAATAATTACCTTTGACAAACTTCTAGTAGTGTTTCACCATCCAACTGGTCTCACTGTGAGAGTGTTGATTACAGCAGTGTTTTTATACTTTTCCTCATTAAATAAGATGTGATTCAGGTGATCACTAATCAGTACCGCATAAAGCAGAATGAGGTGCTTGTGCAGGAATTTAACAGACACTGGCATGGAATGGTGTAACACTCCATGGAGATGCTGATTTAAAAATAAACTGCAGTGGGCTCTTATTTTTGTCCAGAGCTGTATGTTAAGGGTTCTGATCCAGAATAACATGTTCACACAGATACACAGCTAAAGCAGCGTTCGCTTTAACCACATAGTCATTGTATCCATTTAAATTTCATTGTGCTAAAGACACATAGTTTACGGATCATCTTTCATATAACAAAGGTGGTAGGCTTGCAGTTGGGTTTGGCCAAATTTGTTGACTTTACTATTTTTTACAAGATCTACTCACATTCACTAAACATGATTTATAGTCAGTTATCTAACTTTTCCATCGGTTCATCAGACAGCTTTTAACATCACACTTCAGTGTTACATGGAAAGAAATGTAACTGCCTTTCACACAGACAAATTTAAATGAACATTTTCACACCAAAATGATATCTTCTTTATTTCCACCAGAGAATGTGTGAAACAGAAAAATGCCACCGTTTATTTATTTTATTTATTCTATTTGTCTGTTTATCTATTCTATTTATTCTTTTTGTGTGTATGTGTGTATTTCCACTGCAAAATAATAGCCCTAATCGGGACAAATAAAGTACGACTACTATTTTGGGGAAGTGTATGACTGAGTGGTATGCAGGAAAGAGGCTCTCTCAACACAACAGGAAATACATCACAGAGTTAGATAAGCTACTGCCACTAACTGATGATCAGATCAGCTCTGAGAGGCGACCGTGCTGCACCCACACTGAGGGAAGATGGACGAGGAGGTGATGGAGAATATATTCCTGCTGGTCCTGGTCACACTCCTAAGTGTTTTGCAGAATGGTGAGTCATTCAGAAATGTCTTACTGTCTTTATTTTCACATTTAGAAGTGTCTGTGCTTCTTAAACAGACTTCATAGAGAATTCAGTGGGACTATTGATGTTCCTCTCTCGTGTAATTTCATGTGTTGAAGCGTTCTTCGCTCAGAAAGTTGAGAAGGAATGTAAGGCACACGATGGCAAAACGGCTGCAATCGAACGACTGTCTTGTGCAAAGTGAGTATGGTTTATTCTAAAATTCTCACCAAACATCGCAGGCTTGATGAAGTTTCACGTATTCTCTGTTTTTTTGGTTAGGATTGGCATTGTGATAGAAAGTTTTGGTTTATTTAGTTATTTCATTCACTATAACACAAAGAATGGCTTGTGTTTGTGCTCTTTTGCATAGTGTAGTGCGTTTCCATATCACTGGGAGCCCTCTGTGCAATTTGCCTAAATATTAACAGATAGCAAGAACTTCCCCTACATGAGCCTCAGTTGGTCTAAATGCTAAAAAGGTTCTATGAGTGCTAAGGGTTTCTTTCCATGACGCCGTAAAGGAGCCCTAGGTTTCCTGAAGAACCTTTCAATGGACAGTCCTTGAAAGAACCATTTTTGGTAAAAGAAGTGTATGTGTGTGTAGAAGTTTAAAGAACCTCAGTGTACTGTAAATGTTCCTGGAAGAGCATTTAATTCTGTGGGTAGAAGTAAAATCATTATTCTATGGTCTCACTTAAAGAACCCTGTGTGGCACTGTTTATAGGTGTATATGGGATATAGCCTACAATGTATCATGAAACGACATTTGTTAGATCAGATTTTCATTCAGGGCTTCCTTTACATAGAGACAACACCCACACCCATTCTTACTGAACACGTTCACATATTGACTCAAGGGAAGGACACTGTATCAGTAGACAGTGGAAGCTCTTAATGTGGTTTAAATAATCAAAACCACCTTTTAACACATTTAACACATTTAACTCATTTAACCCATTTAACACATTTAATACATTCAACCCATTTAACCCATTTAACCCATGTAACCCATTTAACCCATTTAACCCATTTAATCCATTTAACCAATTCACCAAGTGAAGCAGGAACACAGAACCTTACTCACCTCAGTGGTACCACTAGCAGTCATAGAATTCAAAACCTTGACCTTCTGATCGTACGGGCAACTCCCCAACCACCAGGCCACCAGCTGCCCCAACAGCTGGTGGCCTAAACTGTGATCTCATCCAAAATATTAGTAGGATAAACCATTTCTAAGGAAGTAGACATGATGCAGTGGACTGTCTTGGAAAACACTGGACATTTTGTTCACCCAGATATGCACACTTAATAGGACAAGGCACCAACATGACATGGTTCTTTACACTATGTCTTAGATAAACCACTTTAGGTTTCCTAAAGAGCCTTTCAGTGAATGATTCTTTAAAATGTGCTGTGAAGTGTATGAATAAATCTGCTTGATGGTATTATGTATTATGTATTAGTTTTTTTATTATTATTATTATCTTTACAATGTTTTTTAAAAAGCCTCTTCTCAGTTTCGTTTATAAAATATGGTACCAAAATTGGTTTGTCTGTGGTGCTCCTGGAAGAAGCCTTGGTTAGTAGTGATGTAAGCAGACTCTTTAGATACACATAAATGTGTTTGGAAGCCTTCCATCATATCTGAGTTCACAGCATCTGTGCAGCAGAAATGGCGCACCAGCCGAAAGAGGAAACCCGGCGTTGGTTAGAGGAGAGAGATGTTTCTCCACATCCTGCATTGTTTTGCAGGCCTACAGGAGAGGACGTCTCTGTAGTCCTACGAAATCCTGAGTACAGAAATTGAATATACAATTAAATAGAATAAAACAATGGAAGGAATAAAATAATACATAAAAGAGATTAAAAGTGCAGTAGAAGGGCAGATATTTAAAGAAGGTGGAGAGAATAGTGCAGGTTTATCAGCTGTTTAAAGCTCCAATCGGTGCAGATCTGATTCTCGGGGGCCGTTGGTTGGACAGCATAGTGGATAAACACCACTTCACCAGGTTTAGTTTCAGATCTTTTGTCCACTAGCTGAGCAGTTCCTGCAGATCTCAGAGACACATTAAGATCATTAACATCAAACATATCAGAGATAATAGAAATAATAATTTTGCTGCAATTGAACATCACTATGCTGTCGGGAGTTTTGTGTCTGAAACTTTACTGGAACAAAGATTTGGGGGTTTTTTTTAGATTATCTAAACAATCTAAAGGGGTGAGAACTGAACTAACAGCTTATAATGAAACTCCCTTGTGGTCTAACTGCCTCACACAGTCTGTAGAACAGGGCAGACCATGATCTGAAGTATTTTACAGGTTTTAACTGTAATCTCATCTATTTGTTTCATTCATAGTATTTATTTAAGAGTAAAACTAATTCAATTACTTGTTACCACAGTGCCAGGTAACAAGCTGACAAACTGACAAACTAATTTTAGTCCTGAATGTGGTGTTTAGCAATTTGTCTTTAGTAATAGTTTTTATTCTCTTGGTTTTATGAAATCTCTCATGATCATCTGACATTTGGTGCACTATTGATTTCCATTCAGACCAAGATCAATAAAAAAAGAGAATCTGACCATGGACAACCACTCTGATTCTCATACAGAGCATTCATAAGACTATTTTCAACTATGTAACACAAATAAGTATATAAAATAATTCTGCTATTCGTGTGCAACATCACAGATTGGTATTATTGGTACATTAGAGATCAAGTGTCAAAAACCTAAATTGATCATCATTTGACCAAAAAACCTAAACTAAACCTAAACCTACATAAACAAACATATTATTTAATACTTAATAACTTCACTGTTCGCAAAATTCTTGAAATACTGAATAAAACATTTCAAATTATCTTTTAGCAAATAGTTTGTAATATTGAATGAAATAACAGGAATTGTTAAAGTGGTCATTCCAGTCTTTTGAATGGCAGTGTGCATGTCCTCATGTGCCAGGGATTATTTGCAAATAATTTAGTAAAATTCTTCATATCAAATCATCTTTCCCATCCAGCCGAAACTGTATGGATGCCTACCCAGCGTTCCTGGCTGTCATGTGGTGTGCGGGTATCTGCCTCAGTCAAGGTAAAAAGCATTGACTTATCTGATATTCCTGGAATCTCAGTCTCTGATTTCTGAAAACAGCATATTATATTCAGTTAGGTGACAACATATCTCATGGGTGAACAAGAACTTTCTACGAGATTCAAATTAGAAATCCAGCTGGAATCCTAAAATGCTTGTATGTCCGATTTTTAATGCTTCAAGAAACAGCATCTGAGTGGCTTTTACAGGGTTAAGTGGTGGTAAAATTTAAAATATTGAAATAATGTACAAAAAACAACAGCTGAGAGAAATCTAGACAACTGGGAGAAATCTAGATCCCAGTGAAATCTAGACGACTGAGAGAGATGTAGAAGACTTAGAGAAAACTAGACGACTGAGAGAAATATAGAACACAGTGAGAAATGTATAAGACTGAGAGAAATCTAGAAGACTGTGAGAAATCTAGAAGACTAAGAGAAATCTAGAAGACTGTGCTTTATACCTTTTCTAATGCTATGCTACACTAAAACATATTCCCTTAGTGTAACAGTGTCATGCATCCCCTCTTAGCCCCAGCAGCGTTCGCAGGAATCGTGTATCTTGTGGCCAGGCAGAAGTACTTTGTCGGATACATGGGACAGACATGCCAGAGGTAATGAAAATGCGAATTCCCAAGTATGTGATACAAAAAAAGGAAAACACTTAGGTTATTTAATTCTTCTGAGCATATTTTTCTCTTTTCTTCTGTCTTGTTCTCTACACATCAGCAATAGTGACTGATTTTAAAAAGCACCAGCAGACCTTCCAGTCAGTGTCTTAATAACTATATGTTTCTCAACTCTCTCAAAGCCTGTTTTCCTGTTGATGTTTTTTCTTTATTTTGGTGTTACCCCAGCACTCCAGGCTTCCTGTTTGGAAAGCGTGTGCTCTTCTTTCTGTTCCTCATGTGTGTTGTGGGTATTGTGAACTACCTGCTGGTGACATATGGGGGCAGCGACTACAAAGAGTACATCCAGACCATCACCAAGGCGGCATCCACGCTCCTCCTCATCCCGTAGCAACACCAGGAGAGACAGATTTACACCTTTGTCATTCATTTTTGCATTTGAGCATTTCATTCATATGAGGCGTACGTCATGTACACATCACAGTACGTTAAATCAGCAGTTTCAATATTTCAATATTTCAGTGTTCTTGTTCCATCTGGGGTCCACTTTTGAGATGTTAGCGGGTCAATTCACCACAATATTAAGAATTCACACAGCCACATTTCAGCCTCTCTTCCTCCTTTATAATTAAACTGTCTGGATGAGTGATCGGCTGCCCGGTTTGACCTCATTCTGAAAGTAGTCCAGGGTCTAACATTCTTTATAACTTCAGTGTGAGGGGCTGAACTCCTGCAGATACATATAAATGCAGCTGTTCCCATGACACCACAAAAAATTATTTCTAAATAGATTTTTGCCGCGTAGTTTCCATGTACGGACTGTCGAGTTAACGGTACATTTCCATACAGTAACAATGTTTACATATTTAATTATACTTTTATTTCTTAAAGGCAAAGAAAATTGGTTTTTTCATGAAATGGGACCGGATTACAAGTACAAACGAATTTCCATAATCGTTCAGTCTTCTCATTCTTATCCTTAAATGTAATATTTTCGTTTGGTATACACTATAATAGTGCTGTATTGGCTGCAGTGCTTGGATGCTGTTTATAATATTCTTTGTCACGACTTGGCGCCACAGTCATTACTCATCGTTCATCTCAATGTTCATTAATAAAACAATGTTACTTCATACCTGTATGTTCTGTCAGTTCATTTAATGTCTCCAGTGTTTCCAGTGTTCATTTACTGGAAAGCTAAACCACAGCTGTTCATCAGTTCAGATACAGACTGATGATGCATAAATCTACAGTTAGCGGGAATACATTGGAACATCAGACATGAATATGTTTAGAGCAAAAAAAAAAATATCTGGTACTGGGTATAACGAGTTCCCCCTTGAAATCTATGAATAAAATTCCTCCATATGGTTTTAGAACAGATTCCAGCTCCATGTATGGTACTAAATTCACTGAACCGTGGTTCTGTTTGTCAGTATTGGTGTTGCTGTAGACCACTGGAGAGAATGTGAAGCACAGTGTATGATTAATAAGTAGTCAGTCGTGGAAGACCATTCAGCACTGCCGGGTGCAGATATGCTCCCACCAGAGTGGAAAGACTGATCTTGAGCCTGCTAGGTGGAGTAGTGGGGTGTCCAGATGACCTCAGTGATCAGTGTGAAATCTGCAGTTTCCTTCGATAAATCCTGCTTAATGCACAAACTTGTGTCCCAGCAGGATCAAATGAGCGACGTACATGGTGCTCAAGTCCACATCTGTTCCTCAGACCTGTAAAGCTAAACTTAAACCAACGTCCGCTATTCTACCAAGTTACTGTCAGCAAAGTTACACACCTTAACAGCTCTTGTCAAAGAAAAGTCAGAGGTTAAGGCAAAAGTAAGGAAGGCATGGAGATAAGAGGAAGTGTTTTTGTTTGTTTTTTAATTGAATATAGAGAAGAATAAATAAATAAGCAAAAACAAGAGGCCTAGTTGGTCACCAAGGTGCTCTTTGAAGAGGTGGGTCTTGAAGAGGGGGGTCTTGAAGACTCCAGATCTGATCAGAACAGGGAGTTCGTTCCACCACTGGGGGGCCGAGACTGAGAACAGTCTTGACGCAGGTCTTCCTCTTCTTTTGAGCAACGGAGGTTTATGTGACACCATGTATATTACAGATCATGTATATAGTTTACTCAGGTTTTTTGCCAGTAAAAACACTGTCTGTGAATTGCTGCAGTCTGCTCATGGTCTTGACTGCTAAAAAAATAACAAATAACAAATAACAAATAACAAACGTCTGACACCGAGGATGAATAGGTCAGTGGACTTCCAGGTCAAAGTGACCTGTCACCCTTAAGAAAGCACTGATTAAATGGTAAAGTGACCACAGCCACAGCTTATCTAGACACACCCGAGCAGCACAGCAGGCCCTTCCTGAACGCTGAGTTCAGTTTGTGAGTGTCATGAACTTTCATTTCATTATCATTCATTTTCTGTAACTGCTTAATCCTTACTAGGGTTGTGGGTGCCTGTGGACCCCAGATCCTGTCCCGGGGTCTACAGGTGCGAGGCAGGGACTCACCCTGGGTGGGGTGTCAGCCCACCATAGGGCGCACACACCCACCCACACACACACTCACCTACGGTCAATTTAGAATGCCCAGCTCACCTGACTGCATGTCTTTGGACTGTGGGAGAAACCCGGAGAACACGCTCCACCACGAGACGAGGAGAACATGCAAACTACACACACACACACACACACACACAAGACCATGACCCAGATTCAAACCCCCAACCCTGGAGGAGTGGATCTAATACAGTGTTCGGTGACCTGGGAATACAGTATATGAAGCAGAATTTAGAGAACTTTGGGTGAGACAAAAAAATTCAGTCCCCTGAACTGTATCGCACGGCTTTCTTCCTTGTAACCCTCAGCCCTGTATGAACAGTAGCCAGACCAGCAGTACAAGTGTAAAAATCTCATTGCAGTGTCTGACTGTGTAAACCAGAATCTAGGTGAAAGTGGAGTAACTGTTCTACAACAGATTGCCACAGAATCATGAAGAAGCTGCTTTTAGGACCAGCAGTCTTCTCGTGACCTTGTGCTCTTTTTATAGACCTCGCAAATTCATTCTGAAGTTGATTTTTGTCTTTTAATTACGCTAATCTATATTTTGCATATTGTTCCAAGTTTCAAACTTGGAACGATATGAAAAAAAAAATACGAAAAAGAGGATTGAAATGTTCAACAGAAATACATATGAAATCAAGAAACCCTGATGGCCCAGACCCTGAGAGAACCCTGATGGCCCAAAACCTGAGAGAACCCTGAAGGCCAAAAACCTGAGAGAACCCTGAAGGCCCAAACCCTTAGAGAACCCTGATGGCCCAGACCAAAGCAGGGAGAACAGTTTCAGATGTGGAGTGTGATAGGAAACACTATCCTACTGTATTAGTTTATATTAGTCATGCTTCTTTTGGCAAGACCTGCTAGGATTCTTGTTTTTTTTCTATTTTTTGTAAAGACGCTCATGACTGAAGTGCCTCAGTGATGTTTCAGAGGCCACTGGGAGAATGAAAAAGATCATGTGATGGTTCGAAATGCAGCTGCATGTGAAAACTCCTTCAAATTCAAATAGCAAGTTTTGTGTGTTTTGTTATTGGACTCCTTTTGGCGCTCTGTGGTGTTGACCTAGCTATTGTCCAGGTTCAAGGTTACTTTATTGTCATCAGCAGCTGTGAACACAAACATAATGTGATGAGACTTTCTCTATGGACCACAGAACAACATATAAAATCATTCAACATTTAACAGAGTGCAAGTTACACTTATTGTGGACACGCCGTTGACCTTCCAAAGTGATGAGTGCACCACAAGTGTGATTATTGTGATTTTTGCACTGGATGCAGTTAACAGTACTGAACAAAGTAAATAAAAATGACAGAAACAGTCCAATAGACAGTATAGCAGTGTAACAATAGTGTGAATGGATAAATAGTATAAATAAAATGTACCACATGTGTTTCAGAAGATTACAGCATGCAGATGATATGTGTGTGTGTGCGTGTGGGGGGAAAGAAACTCAATATGACATAACCCATACTATATACAGAAATGCTCGGTATGAATAATATGGATAAATAAAGGTGTCTGCCAAATTATTGTAATATAATATATATATACACACACAAATGTCTACATTTATATTTTTATATTATTTGCATAGTGTACTTTTTTATAAGATAATGTTGTACAGCTTTTGTTGTATTGTTTTTGTTTGGTTTGTAGTTGGTGGAGTGGAGTGACAGTTAAGCCCCCCGGGAGGGACGGTGAGGTCAGAGCCGGAGAGAGAGCCTCATGTCGGAGAGAGGAACACACGGTGAGTGGAGCTGGGCTTACTGGTCTGGAGTGGGTTTATCTATCTACAGACTCAGAGTCGGAGCTGTCTCCGGGCAGGACTGGGGGGTTAATGGTTTTAGTGAGATTAATATTGGTGAACAAACTGGGCCAGACTGGGTCAGCTCCTCAGACGCGGCGGGCCACCACTTAGCTTAGCTTAGCTGTCTGGCTAGCGACGGCTTTCCTACACAATGAAGCTGTAAATAAACTACTAATCTGGTGATGTGGGGAATAAAGGTCAAGCCCCTCTCTGTGGAGGTTTATTGTGGTGAATTCTGGTGTTTCTCTTAGTTTCCGAGGGCCGGGCCCGGTTCGGTTCGGCAGCGTTAGCGCGGCGGGCTAACTGTTAGCCTTGGAACACTGGACAGCAAAATTGAACAGAATATTCCGGTTTATATCTGTGTGGGACAGAAACGGAGATAATCTGAGCATGTACTCTGAGAGAATAATTAGTTATTAGTGCCGTGAGAGTCTGGAAAACAGTCCGGTTAACGGCCGCGCGCGCCACGACCCCAATCTCCCGCCACTCGCACTCAAAACAGTAACACGCACCACAAACACCAGTACGTTACTGGTGAGAGAGTTACTGGCAGTAACTCTCTCACCAGTAAGACCACAAACTCTAACCAGTAACACTGACCAGTAAATTTCTCACCAGCAGCACCAGTAACTCTGTGTATATTTTTCACCGAGAACGCTCATCAGTAACATGCACCAGTTACGGCTATCACCAGTAACACTCACCAGATCACACCAGTTACAGCTGTCACCAGTAACACTCACCAGTTACAGCTGTCACCAGTAACACTCACCAGATCACTCATCAGTAACACTCACCAGTTACAGCTGTCACCAGTAACACTTACCAGATCACACCAGTTACAGCTGTCAGCAGATCACTCGTCAGTAACACTCACCAGTTACAGCTGTACCATGTATAGTTATGACAACTTACAGTGATCAGTACTTAGTCATTATCCTGCACACACTGGTGATCAAATCAGAGCTGGTTTACCAGCAGCTGCTGAGTCACTGAAGAGTTAACAGGAAATTTAATGCAGAGTGAGTCACTCATCTAACAATAGCGCTACAGTTCAGTAAAGCAGAGTTCAGTAAAGTGACCCTTATAGTGCACACAGTTACACCTGTAACCCATTTATTCATTTACCAAATGAAGCAGTGGGCAGCCAGCACCTGGGGAGCAGTGTGTGTGTGTGTGTGTGTGTGGGGGGGGGGGATTGCAAATTTATTTTTCCCTCTTAGGTGTAAACTCTAATCTGAGCAGTTAATTTAGCAGAACATATGATGTTTAAACATATACAGGAAACACACACGGCTGCAGTGATATTAATGTTTGTGTTCCTTTTGTAGATTTTGGTCCAGATTTCCAGCTGAACAGCTAACAATGAAGAAGGAGATTGCAGCAGTGGTGTTCTTCCTAAAGCGGTTGATCAAGAAGGCGGAGAAGCTGGAAGCGGAGAAAGTGGATCTGTTTGTGGAGCGTCTGACTGTGGCTCTGCAGGAGAAGTTCAGGGGGCACTGGTATCTCGACAACCCCAGCAAGGGCCAGGCTTTCAGGTACAGGACAGGCCACCGGAGCTTGAAACAGATGGAATGGTACTATTATTGAGCTAGTTCTGTACATCCCAGGCCATGTTGGCCTAGTGGTCAGGGAGTCCTGCTAAGAGAGTCCTTAATGCAAAACTCGGTGCAGGTCAAGTCCCTGTTTCAGGTCTCAGACCTGCGTCGTTGGTAAATGGCATAAATGGCAAACTGAATGAGATGAATGTATTAACAAACTGCATGAAATGAACCCGGCTGCTAATAAGGGAATGGTTTTCTTTTTATACTGCATGTCATCAAATAGTCTGCATTGGTCATACATAAAATATTGGTTTAATTTAGATGATTTATTTATTTATTTAAATCTTGTTTTCAAAGTATTAATTTTTAATATACCTTTTTGCCATGACATGACCATTGTTCTCGATATGGCATTGAACTTAGAGTTCATTGATAGGGCCTGTCTCTTTGAGTAATATTAAGACTTGGTTATCTATTTTGAAATTTTGCACAGCCTTAGGTGTGATTTGGGGTATATTTAACTGCACGTTGTACTTGTATAACTGTATGTGACAAATGAAGATCTAACATCTGCTTTAATGTGTAAACTACAAGAGCCTGCGTGGATGTTGAGATGTACAGTATCCCCCCCACTTTCACACGGATGAGCAGTCACAGTTTCAGTCCATCTCGGATTTTCGAACCTCCCACCTCTGAGTACAGCTGACTGAGACGTCCGGACCCCGTGCACCACGCGCGGTTACCAAGGCAACCGGACACCTGGACGGAATGAAGCTCCGCTGCTCAGCGCCACCCCAAACATAAACAACCAGCACGAGGACGAGGGGGCGTGGCGCACGAGGCCCGAACGTCACAGTCAGCTGTACTCAGAGGCGGGAGTTTTGAAAGTAGCCAATCCGAGAACGTTATTTATTTCTCCTTGCTGCTGATTGGCTGCTGCCCTGTGACGCTGCAGTCCAGAATTTCCCCTGTGGAGCGTATTACTGTATTTACCTGCTTATACCAAAGAAAACGCCTGTGTATGAATTACAGTACGGTCTATACAGGTATTTACATTCTAGCACTGCAGGAGTTCAGTGTAAACTGTACAGTACGGATACGGGTTTGCCTTTACATTTTCTTTAAGGCTAATGAGTTTTAAATGAAATTAAAGTGTTTCGGGAGCATATTTGGGGTTTACTCTATAAAAATAGCCATTTTTAAGCATTTTTTTAACCACATCACAATAACGCGGTATTTCACTATACGCGGGGGCTCTTGGAACGTAAAAGCGGGGGGCTTACTGTACTGCTTTGTCAAACTTCTATTTCAAAAGTTTTATTTTGACTTTAACAGCAGCATTCACTGAGCTGTGGTTTTCAGGTTCACTCTGTTGCTCCGCAGGTGTATCCGTGTTAACCAGTTCCAGAGGGAGGACCCAGAGCTGCTGCGGGCCTGTGCGGAGAGCGGGGTGCGGTACCGGGACCTCGGCCTTCCCAGAGAGCTCACACTGTGGGTGGATCCAGGAGAGGTGTGCTGTAGGTGAGTCCTCTGAAGAACCATCAACACTTCCATCTTTCCATTGTTCTTTGTTCGGAAGAACACTTTATGAATTTAAGTTTTGGAATTTTTATTCAATCTTATTATCTTTTATTTTAAGATAGATCATTTATTTGTTTATATATTTTTTTAATGTGCTTGTTTATTTAAGTATCTTGTTTTCCAGTAATTTATATTCTTTAATATACCTTTTGGCCATGACTTAACCATTGTTGATATGGAATTAAACTTAAACTACTACTGCTACTATACTGCATGAGTTGCATTTCATCCTAATGAGGCTTAATCCATAGTTGCTAAAGTTGAGTTTTTGTTGGTTTAAAAGAATACTTAAAGAATAATAATATTAAAAAAGGCTTTTTTACAAAGCACTTTTCAAGCCATGGGACACAAAGTGCTTTTCACCATAATAAAATACAAGAAAAGCATTCAGAAGAACGTTAAAATAAAAGGATCCTTCCTTTTATTTTAACGTTCTTCTGAATGCTTTTCTTGTATTTTACAAAAAAGATGCAAATTACAAAAAAGATACAAAGGTATTTTTACCATTAAATTTTAGTGTGTAAAACTGTGGGGTACTAAATAGAATCGGTAAATATATACAGTTGTTATTCACTATAATCTATATGTATCATTGCTATGTACAATGAAGGGATTTAAGTATTCAGACACTTCT
>JBBPCX010038916.1:0-15571 GCA_037974365.1 Hydrocynus forskahlii | reverse complement strand
TATATATAAAGAAATCAACATGCATAACATGGTAAATACATAACCCTTGTATTCATTTTATATGTTTGTAGTATTTAATGTATATTAATTAAGCAAATAACTTCAAATGATCAAGCAAATTCATGCAAGTTGCTCCAATAATAGCTTTTTCATTACATCTCACTTTCAATTTTGTCTCATTGCAGTTTCATCCATTTGACAGGTATTCGGTGGGGTCGATTACAATGATTTATAATGAAATAAAACAACAAGGCATCACCTTATAATCCCAGTTGAATTGACATCAATAAATTAACATTTGATTTGAGTCTCTGAAATGCGTTCCACTTCATGGCTGGGTATATCCAGCTCACCACCCACACACTTTGCAAGCAAACATTCAATATCCATGGCAGAAGTAAAGCAGAATGTATAATGACAATCTGGTGCACAGCGGTATTGTGTTCATTATGAAAGAGTTGGCCTTCCCCGCTCAGCAATTTCTGTCACCAGAGCGTGATAAAATTGCAGTTTCTCCCCAACTGTTGTTTAGCTGCAGCAGTAGATGGAAGTAGGAACTGACATGGCAGAGGCTGACACTCTTGCAGACACAAGCTGTCTCTTTCAGGCCTGAAAATTGTGATGATGCAAACAGGCCATCCCCCGCCAAACCCCCAGAGTCTGCTTGCTCTTGATTTCCAGCCTTCCCCTGACTTTTTTCACATTCTGTATACTTCATACAGAATATATTTACTCCATAAATATTACAAAAGTCAGTAGAAGCATGCATGCACCAGTTCCAAGATAGAAGGTGCAGAACGTGTGATTAGACGAATGCACGTACGCAAAAAAAAAGAAAATCAGTGATCGTTGTGTATAGTAGACTTCACCCCATATAAATTCATATAAAATCTTTGGCACTGAATTAACACCTACAGTTTTGATTGTCTAGCTTGCTGTTGGGTTCTCTTTCCTTTGTAAACTTGACTATCCTAAAGGGGAAAAAAAGCATTGAATTGACTTGTGTGAAATCTGTATATTTCCACATTAATAAAAAAACATTTTTATCAATGTTTGTCTTTAGTTCACATTTACAAGTTAATGAAGCAGGTAAGTAGTAAAGTTGGCCATGGTAAAGAAAACCATGTTCAATACTGTGAAAAATGCAAAAAATTAGACTTCAAACACTCACACTAGGTAGATCACCTAGCCAATACTTGCCACGGCATTTTGTCAGCTGTTACAGTAAATAAGCAGAAAAATGTTAGGTCAGCAATTGTGTGTTGTTTCAAATATCCTTTTTTTCATGTAACATAGTGATGTTGCTTTCTAACTGCCTGTCCCTTTCAGTAACCACCACATACATTCACTAATCATTTCAGAGTGTAGAAAATGTGCTGCAGATATCGTAATCCCTGGTTCCTATCCCAAGCATAGTAAACTTGAGTAAGTTTCTCTACATGAAAACATTTAACATTAAACCACTCAGAATTACTTTTTTTCCATTTCAGTGATTTATATTGGTCAGCATTTTGTTGCCAAATTCCCCTTTAACATACACTGATCAGCCACTCCATTAACACCACTGATATGTGAAGTGAATAACATTGATATTCTAATTACATGGCAGGATATATTAGTGTGTTCCTGGTGTGCAGTGGTCAGTGCCTACTAAAAGTGGTTCGAGGAAGGAAAACCAGTGAAGAAGCCACAGGTTCATGGACACCCAGAATTAATTGCTGCATATGGGGAGTAAAGGCTAGCCTGTCTGATCTGATCTACTTTAGCACAAACTGCTGAAAAAGTTAATGCTGACTCTGATAGAAAGGTGTCAGAACACACAGGTTGTTGCATATGGGGCTGCATCGCCACAGACTACTCAAAATACCCTGAATGCCCCGTCCACTGTCGAAAGAGTCTAAATGTGTGCATCAGAACATTTTACACAGAACAATAAAGGGAGATGGTCAGATCTGATAGATCACATTTTCTTTTACGTCTTGTACGAATGGCTGGATGTGTGTGTCACTTACATGGGATAAGAGATGGCACCAGGGACAAAGGTAGTTCAATCCATGGAGGCCCCAACTCACAATTTACAGGACTTACAGGATAATCTGCTGCCAAAGTGTTGGTGCAGATACCACAGCACACCTTCAGAGATCTTGTGAAGTCCATGCCTCAACAAGTTGTTTTTGCAGAACAAAGGGGAGCCTCACAATATTAGGCACATGCTTTGAAGTGAAGTGAAATTACCATTCTGACACACGTGAAAACATCACAGCATACAGTGTGAACAGCACAAAATTCTTCCTCTGTATTTAACTCATTCACCAAGTGAAGCAGTGAGCAGCCAGGAACACAGTGCTCAGGAAGCAGTGTTCCTGGCTGCTCACAGAGGTGCTGCTAGCAGTCTTAGTATTTGGTCTAGACATTCAGTTCTAGGAGGAAACTTCTGCACCTCTTTCAGAGGTCCTTCATATTCACACATCTCATTTACAAAACATTATGTAAAGAACCATCAACTAAATGCTTCTCTAGGTAGCTAAAACTGGTACTTCTATTACATCACTCTAAGGAATCCTTTGTCGTGCCTTTATTTTTCAGAATGTATAAGAAGTAGGTGTATCTCTCACTTGTTCCTCAGGTGGAATATGTGTGGCAGCTGTGTCAAGCTGGGAAACAACTGGCAGAGTTGTAGCTGATTGGCTACAGTGGGCAGTACCTCACTCAAGGGCACCTCAGAGGTGCCTGTCACAGAGACTGACCTGAATGACTGAAAGTTCGCCCAGTTTTAGCGTAGAGGATGAGCCCAGTCGTGGATACACATGAAAGAGCCGGTAATCTACGTGCTTTGTTCTGAGAACGCTCCACAGAGGAGTAGAGATTCCCACCAAAGAATCCGCGTTCTCACACACACACAGAAACGGTATATAAAGATAGATTCTGACGAGCAGAGTACTCACGGTACCAAGAGAAGAGGAGAATGAGCTGGGCACAATACTCCAATGTCTGTGTGCAGGAATTCACCTATTTCCTGTTTATGTACCCTACATGTGAGTTACTTCCAATGCTTAATGACGTCACGTGACCTGATGTGTGTGACAGTGCAACTAGCAGTCTTAGTATGGTTGATCAGTGTATACTAATCCTTTTACTGTCAAGGTTCAGTACTGGATATTAGTCCATATGGCCTCTCCTAAATGAGACATTCCAAAGCTTCTGGAATTGACTAAAGAAAATAGCCTTACATAAAAGTCAGGCATTTTTAAATCAGCTGCAACTACAGATCCCCAAATTACATGTTATTTTTTCAGGTCTATTTTTCAGAATACATTCCACTCTACCAAATTTGGAATAAGCATAATAAGCGTCCTTGATTAGTTTTGTCAAAAGATGAGCATGAATACAAAACCCCTTGTTTCCAGTAACTGTTCTGGGTCAGCTTATGATTAGAACTCTCATGTATGACTAATCGTCTATTATGTGGCCATGGTCAATTAACCTTTTAAGCTTAACTGGTGGCCAAGATCTTTTTCATTTCTTAAAGGCAGTGAAGGCATTCCTCTGTGCTTTGGCTGACTATACACAACAGTGCCATGGAAACAAAATACAGGGTAATGGCATGCCATGAGTGAGGTACCATTAGCCAATAAAAGTCATCTCAGTGGTGTACAGGCTGTCCTGACACTAGAAACTGGCTTAGCAACTGCTTCCTTGTATAACTGTAGTGAACTTTGGTGAAAGTCAAACTTTCTGCAGAATGCTGTGCTCTAGTTAGATGCATATAGTGGACGCATGAGACTGATTGTGCTCATTGATGTGTAAATTGGATTCTGGTCTACTTCTCTGCAGAGTTCTTATGAGCCATCTGTCTAGTATGTTGGGGGAAGCTACACAAAATTGGAGACTTTCATTTAAACCTCTGCGTTATAGTATTAGATTCATGCCTGCTGTCCTAGGCTGTTGGTTTGGCTCAAAGTTGAATCAATGTCAGCATACACCAGGACACAATTCACACAAAACTTGGGGCTACTGCTGTCATGCTGAGCCATAATTGCACTGTAGAGGTTATTGGTGGTGGCAAACCCTCACCTGAGTTCTTAAGAAATTGCTGCATTCAATTGTTAAAAATAAAAGGTTCTCAATTAGTACTTGGTCTGGACGTTCAGTTCTAGGAGGAAACTTCAGCTGATAGAGCATCTTTATTCAGTCTTTCAGAGGTCCTCCACATTCACACATCTCATTTACAAAACACTATGTAAATTACCATCAACTGGTTCTCTAGGGAGCTAAAACTGGTACTTCTATCACATCACTCTAAGGACTCCTATGTATTTCAGAATGTATAAGAAGTAGGTGTATCTCTAACTTGTTCATCAGGTGGAATGTGTGTGGCAGCTGTGTCAAGCAGTGCACTGCAGAGCTGGGAAACAACTGGCAGAGTGCCCGGGGTAGCCGATCAGCTCCAGGCAACCAATGTTCCATCTGACATGACTCATTACTCTGCTCCTGTGAATGAAGTTAGGAGCTAATTAGTTCAATTGAATGTAGTAGTGCGCAGCTAAAACAAATAACTGTAACCCTGGCCCTTGAAGTACAGAGCCCGGGCATTCAGTGCCTTGGTAGGGTGAAGGAGAGATTGTATCAAGCCTCATGCAGTCTTTGAAATCTTTTTATTCCTTCCTCAGCACCCAACAGCCAAACAGAAAAGTCAGTACTACACAGTAAGCCCTCGGTTCCTATTGTCTGATTAACTGAATGCTCTGCCCAGCTTTCACTCAGATCTGTGAAAAAGGCCATGATTACGTGCCTGACAGGATGGAGTATATCACAGACAAGCAGGACTTGTTAACTGCTGCATTAAGTACTGTGTGGTTTATCATGGACAGGTTGATGTGATCAGCATCTAGGTCATGATTATATAAAACAATAATATACTCAAGGCTATGACTTTAGCAGATTGTAAAAAAATGCTCCCAATTTATATGAATTGTCCCTAATTACTGTGTAGTATAATGCAATTACTAGTAATGTATTCACTGTTACAGCTGGATTACAATATTGTGTGTACACATAATACACTTTAAACTAGTAACTTTTGATAATACTTCTAATTAGTAATTACATGAGCAAAATCTGATGTTAATTCACGTGTAATTACATATAGTGCACTCCTGTAATACAGCCGTAGCAGTGAATACATCACCAGCAGTTACATGATTGTTGTGAGCATTGTAAATGCGTAACTACACCATTATTTGTAGGGTGAAATGGCAATGGACATGTGACAGTGCATCTTGGAGAATAAGCATCTTATTAATTGTGAAATTAGATGTATAAATCATGAAAGTATTGAACCATGAACCCTGCATTGTCCGTTGTATTGAATGGTGAGTATAATTCAACATAGTATTAATAATTACAATAAACAAATTGTCCACCAAACAATGTAGTTCATCAATAGTACGCTGTAGTTCCCAAGCAACATTTAAGTATAAAAAACAGCTCCATGAACAGCACCTGGCCTATTAGTACAAAATATGATGAGTTATCTCTAACATTTTTTTCAGATTTGTTTTGTGTTTTTTAACACATTTGTATTTTTCTCTCCACATTTCCTTGCTCTGTGAGCCATTCCTCTCCCACACATGTAGAGCAATTAGTCTAGTTATATGAAATATATGTTACATGTCAAAACCTTTAGTAAACCTAGCATGGTTACCTCCCTTTCTATAATAAGCTCAACTTGGCTGAGTACTCTGAGGATTGGGTTTCAAAATGACTTTAGCATATATGATTAAAAGCATCCCGGAACAGGAAAAGCCATGTTAATTTTACTAAGCAGCATACCCGATGCCCAAGTGTATGGCTACGGCTGTGCCAAGATTGATCACAGCCTGGCAGAGTCAAATAAGAGTGTCGTCTTTGTATCATGCCCAGTCAAATTCCTGTTTGCTAAATAAGCTATAATGAAATGTCAAAGCAAATGTTTACTCCTGTGCAACAACAAATCAAAGGTAAGATTAATGTTCATAACCATTTTTCTTGACCAGTATAGTTTAAGACTGACAGTTTAGGCTTTTAACTTTGCTTGTAAGAAACAAACTCACAGCTGGTGGTGCTCAGGATGTCATAATAAAAGTTCAAAAATCCAAAATCAAAAGAATTAACCAAGGACGGCCTCTAGCGGCTGCTGACAGGACGTTACAGTACACCCCCCCCCCAAACGGTGCACCACCGGGGCGCCAATGGGCCAACCCAACCACCCCAAGGGCGGAGGACGGGTAGGCAGTGGCAAAGGAAAGCGTCCTGTGAGCCCCACCTGGCCGCCTCTTGCTGGACTACATCTTGGCCGGTGCTCCGCATGGCCAGTGTGGCCCGGGTGGGTCCCATGGGACGCTCTCCTTTAAGAGTCCATGTCTTCGTAGGTGGATCCCCCTATGGGGAGCCCCTCACTGTCATGGAGGGCGGAGCCCCCTACAGGGAGTCCCTCCATGTCCTCCGGGACTGAGCTCCCTCCGTAAGCCCCTCAGTGTCCTTCAGGACCGAGCTCCCTCCGTGGAGCCCCTCCATGTCCTTCAGAACCAAGCTTTCTCCATGGAGCCCCTCCGTATCCTCCGGGACCAAGCTGTCTACATGGAGCCCCACACTGTCCACATGGGCGGAGCCCCCAACAGGGAACCCCTCCGCGTCCTCAGGGAAGGAGCCCCCTATGGGGAGCCCCTCCATGTCCTCCTGGACGGATCCCCTCTTGGGGGCCCCTCCGGGTCCTTGTGGCCAGAGCGCCCTATGGAGAGCCCCTCTGTGTCCTTCTGGATGGAGCCTCCTTTGAGGAGCCCCTCTCTGTCCCTTGGGAGCAAGGCCCCTCCAGGATCGAACACCCCCTGAGGGGCTACTCTGTGGCCTGCAGGACTGAGCCCCCTCCAGGGAGCTCCACTGATGTCCACAAAGACCCCAGTCCTACCTCCTAAAAAATTCAGGCACAAAAGCAGACTTCCATGCTCAGAACTTTATTTGAAAATCAAAACAAAACAATAGGCACAGGGGCCAGACTAAAACGCTAAACAAAAGGAGAAAGGAGAAACACAAGTAGCATGTCGGTTGACCGACAACTAAGATCCACCACACCCGAACTTAAATACAAAAACAAAACCCCAAAATCTCCAAAATCAAAAAAGAATTAACCAAGGATGACCTCTACCGGCCACTGACAGGACGTTACAGAGTGCATGAGTGTCGTGAACCGCCCCGCCTCTTTCATCACCGAACCATTCAGCGAGCCCAAGTGGGAGCTCTTCCGCGGTCGGACGAAGGCGAGGGGGTCCACAACATGCTCCGGATCCAATATGGTGGACTCCTCAGTCCACCCGCCAATCCACAAGCCTGGGTCCTCCTGCTCGTCCTTGGAACTCCCACCTCCCAGCAACTCAGCAATGGAGAACCGACTCGTCCTCGTTGGTTCACCCCACAGCTGGGACCATTCTGCCTCACTCATGGCCACCCCTTATTTCTCCAGTGCGCCGTTTTTGTGGGTCGGTCAATCTGTCATGTTTCCCCTCCTTCTCCAGGCACATGAAAAAGGTGCACATGCAAAACTTTATTTGAAAATCAAAACAAAACAATAGGCATGAGAGCCAGACTAAAGCTCAGAATGCTAAACAAAAGGAGAAAGGAGAAAGTAGCATGACGGTTGACCAACATCTAAGGTTCACTACACCCGAACTTAAATACAAAAACAAAACCCCAAAAGGCAATCAAACACAAGCAGTATCTTCTCCTGAACACCCCAGCCAGCTGAATCACATAAGAAACAAACTCACAGCCGGTGGTGCTCATAACATTATAACATATCAGTTAAATTTAATCATTTAATCATTAATCAACCACTGTTTGTCATGTTGGGGCTCTGAGGAAGGAGGACACAGAGGCAGAAGTATGAGAAAAAGCACAAAAAGACTTTAATGAAGAACTGGGAACTACAAGTCCTTTGAAAACTCCAAGTCCTTGGAGATAATTCAACAGAGAACATCCTTTAACTGAGGGTAAACCGTTCTTGACTACACAAACAAGAACGTGAACAGAAGAGCTTTAACTTAGGCCATATCCACACGTACACGGGTATTTCTGAAAACGTCCACATGTATCTCCGTCCACATGTAATCGCAAAAAACGCTGACAAAAGCACACCAAGGCAGCAGGTGGCGGTATAACCAAAAAACCTGTAGCATTGGTGACCAGTCAGAAGCCTTGGATGCGGGACGTCATTACCAGAGACCCTGGGCAGTGTTGCCTTGTTGAAAATGCTACCTTTAAGATTTAACAGTTCATAACACCAAAGATGAGAAATAGGCAAATATTCATACTCAGAGAAAAATATATTTTATTAAAATGAGAAGAGCCTAGATAGATAGGTTTAGAGGTGCAAAGAGCCAGTTTATACTGTCCGATTCTAACACAGAAATGCTACTGTGAAACAGGGCACAGGCTACTTCAAATCGTGCCGTGATCACAGCTTGTGATTTCTGGACAGTGCGGATGTTTCCTAGCTTCAGATAACATTCTGCAAACTGCAGAAAAGGGCATTTCAGAGTCAAAAAAGTTTATTGACCCTAGAGGAAAATGCTTATGTAATGTTGGTTAAGACACAGACCCCAGAGTAGCGACATGCACTCATATTAAAAGAGCTTTTAAGATATTAATCACCGTAAACCAGTGACCCGAACACAAGATACCACAGATAAACCTGCTTCACTAGGGAGCTCAGAATCCCAAGACTGTGCAGAAGGGCATGGTAGCATGTTTCGACAGAACACCAGACCGGGTTAAAGTCGCGTGGTGCGATTAATCAGCGTTATTTTAAACACGTTTTTTTCTGTGATTAATTGATCGGAATTAACGTGTTAATTCGACATCCCTAGTATAAACATGCCAAAACTTCTAACAAGGTTGAGAGCAGTAGTACTTTGTAAACGTCGGGCATTGTAGATGGAAACCTAAAGTAAACACGGCGCATACTGTGACAACATATGAGCGGCGCACAGCATGACGCGAAACGGTCCGTTTTGCAAAATCTTCGTTTTTCTTGTCCACACATAAATGCAGAAACTGAGTTTTCAAAAATCTCCACTTTGGCCGGAGTTTTCAAAAACCTCCATTTTCACTGACCCAAAACACCGTTTACGTGTGGACGAAAGGCCAAAACGCATAGAAAAACCTTCGTTTTCAGAAAAACCCGTGTACTTGTGGACATGGCCTTCAGCTCTGAAAACCTCATGCCAGCTCCGGACTAGGGAAGAGGATAATGCTCAGCTTTAGAGGTGAAGGCGAACCCAATGCACTTTACTCCTTAGGAGGAGTCTTGGAGAAATGAAACAGCCACGATGAGTCGGACCAGCCCGAGGTCTATCTGCCTCACCAGTCAGCACTAGAAGAACAAGGGAAGACAGAACACAATCGAATCCACTGACAAAGATCTACAACAGACAACAGTCAGTACAAGAAAGCTTCTCAGATCCCAGAAAGCTTCTCAGAGCACAGATGAATGAGTATGAAGGTGTGTATTTATTTTAATGATTGTTTTATTGTTTTCTCTCTCTGTAAGGTGACCTTGGGTTTTTGAAAGGCGCCCTCAAATAAAATGTATTATTATCATTATTATTGTATGATGGAGATCCCACCCCTGACTGCTGGAGCGGCTGGCCTTAAATACCAAAGGTTGAAGCACACAGACCAATGAAAACACAGACACAATATAACTAGACTCGAAATGAGAGCCATTTGAACTGAATGAGCTGCTGCTTAGCAATGCAATCAGCTGCTGCGCACAGAAGCTCATACTGCCATGCCCAAACATAAACAAACCAGCATGTGGACGAGGGCAGTGTGACAGGACACTTCCCTCTAATAGGCTGGTGAGCTGGAGCACTGGACGTGGGGCAGAGATGGCGTGGTGACACTCTTGGACATAAATTGCTGTAACTTTTTCAAAGGTTCCATAATCTTCTTTGATCCGTTTCCCCCTTTGCTCTTTCATCCACTCTACTGGAACGGCCTTATCCGAGGAGGTAGCTGGTAGTACCAAACAATTTCCACCTCTTAATTATAGATTTTTCAAAGTTTTTTGTATCCATCTCCTATCCACAACTTTTTTCCTTGAGATCTTTTGACAGAGCTAATATATTTTGAATCGTGATTGCTAACTTTTTAACACTGTGTAATTATCAGGGTGATGGAGGACAAGGACAAATGCAAATGCAGCACCACAGACTTTATTGCACAAGACCAACAAACATATTAGGAAAGCACTCATGAATGTTAAAATACAGATCCACATGCACAGCAAACGGTAATGGTGACCTCCAAATACACCTAAACAGACAGGGAGAGCTGTGACAGGGTAGAGTTACAAACAAACAGGTGACAACGTATTGAAGTGGGGCATGACAAGGGCAGAGGCAAGCAGTGAAAACATGAACAGAAACCTCAAGGAGCAGGATGTGACTAGTTTAAACAGAAAACACATGTTCAGAATAAACAAAGACATAGCAGGGGAGCAGGACACAAAACAGAGTGAAAGAAAGGAGCGAGACAAGACAGGGCGAGACCGTTACAAAACCCTCCGCTCTACAGTGCACCTCCCAAGATGCGAAGATGATCTGCCATGGGAGCTGGCCTAGAGGATGGGTAACAAGCAGGAGCAGAATAATTGAGGCAGGGAAACAACAGACTTAATATTGCTAACAAACTGGAAAAAGAGAAGACAGGAATTAAAACTTCGTACAGACTGAGAGGCTGGAACTGAGGACAGGAAATGGGGCTATGCAGAATATGAGACAGGTGCCGGGACAGAGACTTGTGCAAGGGGAAAGCAGAGACTGAGAGATGGACACAGGAGACTGAGACTGGACATTGGACACAGAGGGCTTACACACATGAGGTAGGGAGAACTGAGTGCTGGACTGGGTGAAGGGCTTGACAGGCGATGAGACAAAAGGCTGAACACTGGGCAGAACAGGAGAAGGAACATGAGACAGGACTGGTACAGAGAAATGGGTTTGGATCAGGGATGGAGAAAACTGGTGTATATATTAGACAGGAGGAGGTGGTGACCGGACAGAAAGCAGAGAAGAGGCTGAAGGTACATGAGACTAGATGTGGGGTTTGATAAGGAAAGGAACAGATGGCTGGACACTGGGGTGTACAGGGGAATTGATCTTAGATTGGACAAGAGACGTGACAAGGAAACTATAGGAAACTGGGAGGAAACTGGGAGGCTGTCAGTGAGGAACCATGGGACTGCGTGGTCGATGACTGGGTACTAGGAGGCTGAGTGGCCAACAGCTGGGCACAAAGGTGCTAGGCAGCTAGCGAAGCAGGGCCAGGCTTCCGGTGAAATGGGGCCAGGAGGCTGGGCATCCAGCAAGGCACTGGTTTGCAGCTGAGCGTCCAGTAAGGCAGGCTTCCATAGGTGTGACACCTGGAGGCTTGGGTGCCAGCTACTTGGAACCTGAAGACAGAGGTGCCACTGATTATGGCAGGGTCACTGACTCAGGGCCCTCCATAATGCCAAGGTCTTGGGACCCTTTGGTACAGCCAGGGATGCCGGTAATGTCTTGGGACCCTCCAGTACAGCAGCGGGTGCCATCAATGTTGAGAAAGCACCCTCAGAGACAGGAAGCCCATTTGCAGCACCAAATAGTTCTGCAGAGCAGCAGAAGTGGTCAGTGGCAATGAGTGGCTTTCAACAGGAAGTGTTGGTGTGGACATGCATATCTCCAGGACAGTAGGCAGCATCAGTGGGGACAAGCAGCTCTCCAGAACAGCAGGCAGCGTCGGAGGCCACAAGCAGCTCTCTGGTCAGGGAGCACCAGCAAAAACGTTCCTTATGGAGCACTGGGGGGCAAAGATGAATTCATAACAAACAGGAAGCACATGTTCAACATAAACAAGACAAGACAGGATGAGACTGCTACACACTAATGTATATTGTGACCTATAAACTAGATATATAAAGCCTTATTGTGAGGATTATGATGCAAGGTACATAGATTCACCACAGTATATGTGGATACCCAACATCGTATTCCACATAGATTGCCTTTAAAATTTGAGTTGCCTGTTAATTCAAATTGTTTGAGAAATAAGTTTTTAATAGTGTCTATTGCAAATACTAAATACAATAAAATAATGGTTTTGGTGAAAACCATTGTTTAAAAAGTAACACACTGCATCTGTAAATACCTTCAAAACATTTGCACTGAATAGACCATCTATAATTATGCATGGCCATGGACCATTACACCTCCACTGAGGAAATGGAAGTCTTAATTGATAAAAAGAAAGTAAGTCAAGATTAAGAATGAAATAAAAGATTCAGTAGAGAGTGCACATTGTCAATATGCAAGAGAGAGTGAGTGGGATGATATTTGGCATAGTTCCATAATCGCTAATTAAGCTGCAGATGATTTATCAGCTTGAGTGAAAGGGCTTTTAAGGCTTCTGAGTTTTAAAAAAAATCTAATAAAATGCCCATTATTGAAAACAGGTTTTAGTAAGCTGTTTAAAACTTTGATAAAATTGAAAGTGTTAAAAGGTAAAAAAAATAAGGGCAGTGATGTAGTTCGAGCAAAGGACGGCAGGCCTTCTACACACAATACAAGTTTAGGGTTCTGTGAAACAAAGACCTTGCACTAAACATTTTGCATAAATAGTCCTTTACTTATTACCGTGTTTACTATTATATTTCAATAGAATTATATAATTAAATATGGAAGAACTTTTCTGTGCGGTCAGCATTTTACCACTGCAGATTACACTGTATTGAGTTCCACTTTGGAAGTTGGTGCTGTTCATGGAAACAGACTGTGGCATTACACAGGGAGAGCGCTCAGCAGGGAGCAGGGAGAGAAATTTCTGTTGAGCATTCGCCAACCATCCTGTACACTTTAGTTTTATTCATGGCAATGATGAGAAAGCAGAGGTAAAAACCCATTCCTTGTTGCATTTAAAAAATATCGGTATTTCTGAGGCGTAGAAGGAAAATTCAGGACTTGTTTTACCCTGTGTCTACATATTTCCTGTTTTCGTGAAAATAATTTATTTTTTTCTTTTGAAAATAAAGTGGGACTTAAATAGTTATGATAGTACTAGGATCTGTCAGATTATAAATACCCCTGACTTCACATTTACAAAGTATTACTAGTGGACTATCCCAACAAACTGAGTATTTTCTTTATCCTATTATTCAGTCTTTTTTCATTAGCTGTCACGTTGTGGCCTGGCTCCAGGCAGCGAAGGGAGGCATAGACTTCCATGCTTTAACTTTTATTTTTAGAAACAAAAAGGCATGAGGGCCTAAACACAAACAAAAAACAAACACTGGAGACAGGAGTAAACTCAAACGCAAGCAGAAAGTCAGTGGACCGACAACTAAATACACAAACCCCCAAGCACACAAACCAATAGAACTTAAACATTACTTATCC
This sequence comes from Hydrocynus forskahlii, assembly GCA_037974365.1. NCBI lineage: Eukaryota > Metazoa > Chordata > Actinopteri > Characiformes > Alestidae > Hydrocynus > Hydrocynus forskahlii. Next base: position 2,105 of record JBBPCX010038916.1, on the reverse strand, counting down.
TAACACACCGGTGAGCTGAAACTAATGATTCCTTTAACTCAAAGCCGGTGTACACAAACATGTCAAAATAAAAGACATACCTACAAACAGAAATGGGCGGCCTCTAGCGGCTGCCAAGCAGAGATGTAACATTAGCCTGGGGTTGGGGTTCAGTCTATTGTCCTTCCAGCATTAATTGGCTCTGGGACTGCTGGAAATTTCATAGATCCCCAATTGGTGAATAAGCTGGGTGGATCTGTACATGTTCCGTCTCCCTGTATGAAGTTTAGATAAACAGCCACTGCGGACTAGAGAGATCTTGCACCAGACAAACATTAATGTGGGGATCCTGTACCAGGAATACCTCTTTTTTTTAAATCATGACATCACATAGAGACCCAGTACTTCAAATACACCTGTGGCTGGCAGCAAGTCTGTCCTGAACTGATGGAGATTCCTGGAGCCCCAACTGTTTTAAAAAGTCCCCCTGTGCAATGAGGGACCACCTTGAGTCTGGCCACCAAGGTGCCCAGTGACCTGGGAGGGTTACAGTCCAGAAGAGAAGTCGTAGGTGCCAGCTGCAGATGTTTTGGACCCTGCCTTGATCCAGAAATACCCTTGCCCACCCATTCAGGCACAGTTCTCACTTTCCCCAATGGTTCCCCCTAGGTCTCTTCCTGCCCAACACACATGAAAGCCACCACACAAGTGAGTCAGAATCACCCCCCTCTAAGCTTATCACACAGATACACATATGTACAGTGGGGGAAATAATTATTTCATCCCCTGCTGAATTTGTAAGTTTGCTGACTTACAAAAAACATGAACAGTCTCTAATCCATGAGAGTTTCATTTTTATGGAGACAGACAAAATATCAATCAAAACTCAAGAAAAAACATATTACATGAAAGTTATAAATTGATTTATATGTCATTTATTGATATACATATTTGATCCCCTACAACCCAGCCAGACTTCAGCCCATGCTGAACACAGATTACAATCAATCTATCAATTACAGATACTCCTGGGCTTAACTTGTTATGTGTATAAAGCACACCTGTCCACAGAATCAGTTTCTTCCATTCCAACCTCTCCACCACCATGGGCAAAACAAAAGAGCTGTCAAAGGACATCAGGGACAAGATTGTAGACCTGCATGAGGCTGAAATATACAAAACACTCAGCTTGACGGTTGACCAGCAAAGAAAGAGTAACTCAAACCCCTTTAAATACCCACATCCCAACTACCAAAACCTATAACAAAACAGAAACCACCAACCCAACACAGCTGTAACTAATAACACAATCAAAGCCCCAACTAAAACACAAAACACCAAACTTAACACTAGAACCGCCAACATTCCAGTCCCCCTAGAACCGCCAAGGGGGGTCATTTTGCAATAGTGTCAGCGATACTAAGGCCTCGCTTACACTGTCAGTTAAATGTGACCCAATTCCGATTTTTTGCTCATATGTGACACAGATCGGATATGTTCCATGACAGTGTAAACAGGAAAAAAACATTGCATTCAGATATTTTGAGATTGGTTTCAGGCTTCGTTCATATGTGGAAATAAATCAGATATAAATCAGATATGTGCCAATGCAACTGTCATGTAAATAGGCAGATCGGATTTTCCTAGGCATTACGTTCTGTACGTCATTAACTGCGACAATTTATTAACTGCAACAACTTCATCGCGGTTTAATGATGTCATGCGGGAAGTACGTGTGGAAGAGCGCAAGCGTCAAACCACAACAACACAAGAAACATGGAGGAAGTCGCTGACTATCAGGCACACAGATGCGCTGCTGATCCCAAACAGACGCGCCAATGTGCGATAGCCTGCACCACCAGAGAGCAACCCCGAGGCGCATTTGCAAAGGGATGGCCCGGCGAAATGTCGTGTCGTTGTAAGAGAGGAATGCGGACAAACGTTGACACATCAAATCGAAAGTTGGCTTGCTCATTCTAAAATTTTGGACCCACTGCTCCTCGCTAAAGCCCGCCACAATATTCTCCTACCAATCCTAAGATCTCTCATGCACCCAGACGTTCCTCTGAATGGTCGAGGCCATAATAACTGAAGCATATGCACAGGCTGCAATAATCGCCCTTTTC
>JBBPCX010038905.1:0-15571 GCA_037974365.1 Hydrocynus forskahlii | reverse complement strand
GAACCGTTTCCCATGTGTAGCTATCTCAAGCTTACCTTTACATTGATAAAGGTAAGCTTGGTTAAACTTTGCTGAAGGGCCACATTCCAAATGCTACAGCACCTACATAAGCCTTTCATGACAAATGACTAAAACCTAGTTAAACATTTATAAAGGCTTATTTCAACAAGTGTCAGCTCTTTTAGGGTTATGTCCATTTTGATATGGTTTCACCTCAGAATGTGCAAGTTTTTATAGGGTTAGGTGTCCTAAAAGTCTTAGGTGCTGTGTAACCTAAAGAACACATTTTTTACCACATTTTTTTTTTTATCATGACCGCTCCCTATAGTACACTGTAAACATACAAATAAATATTGATATCACAAACATCTTTATAATGTGTGAGTAACATGCAGTAACATGTTAAATGAATCAGGGTATGATCTGTCCATTTCTCTACTGTATCAATATTAGTATTCATTCTCAAACTTCTATGAAATCTCCAAAATAATTCATCAGGATTTGAAATTGCTCATGGAGTGCTATTAAATAAGCTAATGAGATCAATTAAATGGGGGATAATGAGGAGGGCTAATGAATTCCTCTCAATTTCAACTTTATTAGCATTACAGAGCCTGCATCCAGTCTACAGTTTTAGACCATATTACAGTGTGTCTGATGGTGCTGTATACGTGTTTCATCTTATAAGAATTATTATCTCTTCTGCAGACTTCTGCTGAGGCAGTCCTGGCACTGATAATGTACAGTAATTGTTTCTACACTATACGGACAAAAGTATTGGGACACCTGACCACTACACCAACAGGGACGTTAATTACATTACATTCAGGCTTTAATATGGAGTTGATCCCCCTAGAACAGCTTCCACTCTTCTTGGAAGGTTTCCAACAAGATTTTGAAGTTTCTGTGGCAATTTGTGCCCATTCATTCTGTATAGCATTTGTGAGATCAGACACTGATATTGGATGAGAAGGCCTGGCTCTCAATCTGCATTCCAGTTCATCCCAAATGTGCTGGATGGGGTTGAGGTCAGGGCTCTGTGTGGGCCAGTCAAGTTCTTCCACACCGAACTCATCCAGACATGTCTTTAAGAAGCTTCCTTTGTACACTTGGACACAGTCATGCTAGAATAGAAAAGGTTCTTCCCCAAACAGTGTCCCAATACTTTTGTCCATATAGTGTATATATTAAGGGTGTAATGTAGTATTTTAATGGTGTGTTTTTTGACTGATTGTTTATTTTGCTCTCTCTCGTGCAGACCTCCTCCTAAGCAGCCCCCAACACTGCCAAAGCCTCAGTTTTTCACCGGCATGCCGAAGCCCAGCAGCTGAGAGCCAGGCTGAAGGAACCTGAGCGCAGAGAACACACTCGATTTTTGCACTATGAAACTCCGCCGGTCTTAATGAACAGTGTCTTTGAGGCCTGGTGATGGGGGTTGGTGGTTCGATCCCCTGGTGCTACTCCACCTGTCGGTGCTATGAGTCGACACTCAGGAACACATCGCACATTATTTATGTTCGTCCAGACTGTATTTATTTCAGCACAGTGCGTTATCGTGGACGGATTTTTTTTTTAGCATTGTTTGTATGGTTCGTCCTGAGTTCTAAGATTTGTTCGGTGGGTAGGATTTCAACAACATGGAAAGGATCTGTGAAAATGAATAGAGGACTGGAATGTAGGTGCTTTTTTATGGTAGAAATGGTTTACAAGAAAGGGAAACAAGGAAAACTTAGTTTGGGAACTTCACTCACTCTGTTGCTGTGTAAACCCTGTGTATTTCCCATGTATTAATCAGTCATGAATCAGTTGAATGGTGCCATTTGTGCAGCTCATTTTGGAGTATATGATCATTTCAGGCAGCCCTGTTGTTTAAACCTGTGTCCGTGAGCTCATTCGGAAAGAGCTCAGTCACGAAACATCATACTTTGTAGTTTTCTTACTTCACAAGAGAGCATAAGAGACCATTTTCTCATTTTTAATTTCTCTTATTTATCCAAAAAGGCCATTTTCTGAACTGCACATGAAAGTCTGTTTTCATTTATCCTTGATTCTAACATCACACATTATACATTTACCATGTATCCACATGATGATTAAGACAGATCCTACATATTACACACCATTTCATACTAACTCTTTTTGTGAAGATAGCTGGGCTAGATTATAGTTGCTTTAAAAAAGAAGAGTAGAAATTTCCCCTCTTCTGAATAATCCGTTTAAATGTGCCGTCCTTTAAGAGGCTTGCTTCATAGACAGGAGTTGATGAAAGCAAGGGAAATACAGCTATGATAGTGTGATAATGGCACACTGGCATGGCAATACCAGGAAAAAGAGAGAAAGAACAGATTTGGGATGTTGTTTTTTAATATCATGGTGCGAAACATGATGTTTGTAGCAAACATGAGTCACAAAAAGCATGTGAACCCCCAGGGACGACTTAGTGTCTTAATGTGTTGCTCATATTTTCAGCTGTGACTGTGTGTTTCCACTGAGCCTACATTTATCACACATTTACTCTACGTGGTGTAGAGCTGTATAATGTATTTCTCTCTCGTTAATCCCAGTGTCCTGTAACTAGATCCTGAAGTCGCTTTTTTGTGAAATCATAGTGGGTGTCAAGGGCAGACACATACTTTTTCATGCGTATATGTTACTTCGGGTGATTTCGTTTTTATTCTTTCATACAGTCATATGACTGTAATACACCATTTCAGTCTGTTATTAATCCTGTTCAGAAAGACTAGATTCAAACCTGTTTTAATGGTATTCCTGGAACACTTCAATAGGTATCTCGCTTTGCTTTGCAGTCTTTATTCCTGTACTCAGTTTTTACCATTTTGTAACCGTACACTTGTATCAGTATTTCTACACATAAAACGTATTAACTTGCTTTATTTTGCTCAGTGACTGAGAACACAAAGCATTTTTGTACTATAACTCTTTGATAAATCAGTATGTGGGGAGAATAAAAAACAAAAAAAACCTGTAAATGTCGGTGTCTGAGGATTCATAGATTTGGAACTCACCAATTATGGATCAGTGCAAAGTAAAGTTGTTTATGAAATTAATCTGTGGTGAACTGAGTGAGTTTTTGCCATTCAAGTTGTGATTTTAATATCAACCATAATATGAAAAATATATATATTCTTCTCACAAGGAAAGACATGAATGTAGTGTGCAAATCCTTTACAAACTTTACAATCATCAGTTCTTATCTGTAAACTAAGAAGCAAAAAATTACTGTTATTTCACAAAAACATAAATATATTTGGAACATATTGCATATTCTGTTTACCCACCGCTGCACATTCACACTAAAGGTGTAAGTGTTGTTTTAGCCTGGATTGCCTGTTGAATGAAGCACAGACAGTCAGAGCAGAGTTAAGTTGTATATATCAGTCTTAGTGGCTTTGCAGTTAAGCAAACCTTCTGATCGCGGGGCGACGCCCTAACCACTAGGCCACCAGCTGCACTAAATGCTCTTTGCTTTTAACCCATTCACCCGAGTGAAGCAGCGGGCAGCCAGCTATGTAGAACCCAAGCAGTGTGTGTGGATGGTACCTTACCCAAGGATACCTCAGTGGAGCCACTGGCAGTCCTGGGATTCAAACCCATGACCTTCCAATCACAAGGGCCACTCTAACCATTGGGCCACCAGCTGTATAGCTATACCAGCTGGTAAAATAAATCATGTAAAATATGTAGGGTATCGGCCCTTTAAGAGGATTAAGTGCTTTACTACCTTTCTTTCAAAAGCTTTGGCCATCTCTAAACCACTAGCACCAAATTGAAACAAAGTTCATGCAAGCATCTTTCTGTTCAGCCAGTGTGAACAAAAACACTGAAAACCCAGACAACATATAAAGTTGTGTCCCGTTTATTTAGCAATACAAGAAGCCAGCATGGAATCTCCATTTGCAAAAGGTCTCAAATGTACGATTAGAAGAATTATGAAGAATACAATGTTAGTACTTGATACAATATGCACTGTAGGTCTGTTGCAAAATGAATCTGTGATAGGTAACTTCCTGTTACTATCATAACAACCCTTGCAGCCAGCAATGTCACTAAGTTTAGGATATGACCAGTTGGGTACATGATACTCTACTTCATTTAATGATGTGCTGATCTGCTCCATATTCCCAAAGCAGTTTAACCAGTTCCCACGGGCGTAGAACTGGGTAGACATGTCCCTACCAATATCCAGAGACTACTGAATTGTCCCTAGCAATAATTAAAAAAAAAAAAAAAAAAACTGCTGTTCTCCCTGTTTGGAACACAAGCGGTTAACAGTTCTGTTTCTGTTCTTCGTGAGGGCTTTATTTTCATTTGCAAATAAAGTGCTCTGTTATGGTAAGTGCTCTGTTTGGAAGAAATAATTTAGAATATTGGGGTGTTTTACAACAGATTTGTGTGGTTTATAAAAAGAGTGCATTAAATCCAAATAGTAAAAGTCTGTTTTGTCTGTGTAGTCCTGTGTGTAATAAGGAACAATGTCACATAAATTTATAAGAAATCCGTGTTACGATGAAAATGTCATGCATTGAACTCTATACTTTGAAAACATTCAATTGCATCCTTTTTCATGCAATTCTGGAGTTCTGTGTGTGTGTGTGTGTGTGTGTGTGTGTGTGTTTGTGTGCACAAACTTCCAGTAGATACTTTCAATACAGGGCTGTGCAGATGTTCTCCAAATGAAGAGAGGCACTTCTGTCTGAACTTCCAGACCCTCCACTGAGAAGTAAGTATTAAATCCCATTAACCCAGCAAGAAACAAGATAATAAAATCAGTTAGACTGCACTTTTATCAGATGACTGATCATTAAGGCATTCAATTCCAGTAATGCAAGAGGGTAATTTCAAAGCCAACATTAGATTGCTTGCTTGACTCAAGCACAAAGCATATTTTGCAACTGCATTACTTTTCTTGTTAATGTCTGAGTAAGAAAAAATACACGCAATATAAAATAACTATATAGTTGTTCGTTTATATTTGGCAATGCTCAGCTTCACGTTCATCAAAGTGTCTTTGTTGGCACGAAAATGAAGATTTCCCTAAATTACAATTCAAAAGATTGCAGTCTAGGACGTGCTTTGGGTTCTTGATCAAACCAAGATCCGACTCATTTTCTTCAACAAATACTGGAGCTGGATGATAGGAGAGCAGCCACTGAGCATGATCTGGCCCAAAAATTTGGAATGATAACTGGGGGTAAGGTTGAGTCCCCTGAGGGGAGTCGTGAGGCCAGAACTGCTGTGCCAATAAGAAGAGTGGATGGGAAGAATCGGGTCGTGTTTTCTGAGACCACAACAGAAGGTTGCGATCCTGAGGGCGTATCCTAGCCTATAGCTGCTTTATCAGGTTTACCATGGCAAGTTGGGACTATGAACTGAGGCCAACTGAGGACACTGTTAGTCCAAAGGTCTAACAGTGTCCAGTGGTTTCTAGCATGTGAGGGATAAGGATTTACCCCACATGTACAGGTAAGCACTCAACTAAGTCTATCTGGGTCTCGCCCAGATTTGTGCAAGGGTAAAGCCCAGTGGCCATAAAAATCTCACTCTCCACTAGTCACTCAAATTCTTTTTTGGGTTACCAGCGGCCTGGAAGTTGGCCTGGAACATGGCAATATTTAAGGGTTTAGGCTGAGGACAAGAGCTTAAGTGTAGGTCCAAATAGTCCAGCTGGTGCACCAGGCTATATCTATAATTGGTGGGAGAGTATTGTGCCAGTCAAGGGGTTGTTGGAAAGGGGAAAGGCAGATATGTTTTGTTGGGACAGGATAAAATCTCCAGTTTGCTGGGAAGTTTAGTGCAGGACTGTTCCTTGTGGAGCTACAGGGCTTCAGGTTTTTTTTAGATGATCTGACTTTGGGGCTCCTCATCTACAGTTCCTCAGAGACTTGACTCGCATGCACCACCAAGCACTCATCCTAGACTACCTGACCAACATGTCTGGAAATACCGTGTCTGCAACAATGTATTTTTGACCATATGTGTCTGACCTTGTGTTACGGACCATGAGTGTTTGGTCTCCCATGTGCAAGTCCATTTGTTTTTAACAACCGCATGTCTAACCATGCATGCATGACTATGTCCTACCATGGGTTTACCGATGTGTGTCTAAGTACACCTGGTTCTGAGAGTTCTCTGACCATGTGTAATTACATATGTCTAACCATTTATATCTGACCTTGTGTTTAACCAGGTGTGTTTTCAGTTTCTTTTAATTGTGTCTGATCCTGCATTTAAAGATGTGTTTACGACCATGTGTCTATCCATTTATACCCAGCTACATGCAACCACGTGTCATGTCTGACCATGAATTTACAGAGGAAAAAAAGGAGTGTTCAGTGGTTTGCCAAAGAAACAGTGTTTGGTGGTGATTTGGCCATCTTGCTACTTCTGTTTACTTCCACTGTGCGTTGTGGAATGCCCTCTAAACGCTGGATATTCTCACCACCAATTTTTGATGCCATATTATCTTTAGAATTATTTTAGAAATAAATGTTTAATGTTAAAGATAAGCATCACCACACATAGCCACAATCCCTTAACCCAGTGTTGCCGTAAGCATGTATGTTGTTTCTGTGTTGTTACTGTGTTGCCGTAGGTGTGTATGTTGTTTCTGTGCTGTTACTGTGTTGCCATTGGTTTGTATTTTGTTGTTTGTGTGGCTGGTTCTTATTTTTCAGATGCAGCAGTCAGAGCGATGACACAGTGGCAGCAGTTTTCATTTGAATCTCTTCTTTGTCTTTCCCCATTTTCTCTCTCTATAGACTCCTTTCCTTTTCTCTTCACTTGTATCTCTTTCTTTCTCTATTTTTTCTACCCCTGTCTGATCTGGCTTCATTATAAATCAAATGAATAAATAAATAAATAAAAATTTCACATAAGAAGAGGGGCTTATACTGTTAAAGCCCCACTTGGAAAAGCGAAAGTGTCTGGTGCATCATGGCATCCAGCTTCACATTAAGCTGGCTAAGCTGCCGGACACAACAGAAAAAAAAAACAAAAAAACAACGTTGTTAAAACACATGTAACCAGAAGGAAGGAACTGCCAGCCCTCCTGGCTAGAACAGAAACCTTGCAGACGTGGGAACAATTACAGACATTTTGCTGGCCAGTCAGCAATCAAATGCTGGATATTCTCATCGCCAATTTTTGGCACCATATTATCTTCAAAAAATTAGTTTAGAAAACAATGTTTAATGTTAATGGATAAGCATCAGCACATATAGCCACCATCCCTTAACCGGGACCACTCTCCATCACTCCAAAGTGCCTCCTGGTGGCATTACAGTACAACAACATAGAGCTCACTTCATAATGAAATATTGTTTGGGCTTCCAGCACTGTAGGATCTGGCTCAGCGGAGAGATCTTTGAATTCTACAGACAACTTGTTTACTCTCTCACTCACAGCTGCACTGTCATTACAGACACAGACAAAGCTGTCCGAGTTTCAGCCACTTCTGTCCTCAGTATATTCAATACCTGTTTGTTTGCCAGCATATGGTTGATTAACCAGCTTACCAAATCCTCTTCATTTCTAAAATAATTTACTTTTATTTGTTTTATTGAACGTGTTAAGATTTGAAGCCGTTGTATTTTTTAGTTGTCTAAGTACATATATAAATAAATATTGCAAGAAGGCGACATAACTTTTACTCATACAAATGTTGACTCAGTAGTGCACATTTGATTGCATAAACAAACACATACAAACCCACACAAAGCAAATCATGTGTGCAGAGAAATGCTTCCTGGAACCTGTGGTTTTTATCCATGACTCAGTAGGTTATTCTATCTCACATAAACAGGCTGAGGAGCCCTTATTAACCCAGAAACCAGGGTAGAGAGGTTCCTTGAAGGTGGCATGGAATGCGTGCAAACGTGTTTTTTTCAACACAGAGTAGAAAAACAGATTTCCAGCCTCCCAATCCAGATACACTCCGATCCTGTGGGAGTTGGAGAGGGACAGGGAGGGAGAGCGAGAGCGGGCACTGGAGGGTGAGGGAGAGTGAGAGCGGGCACTGGAAGGAGAGGGAGAGCGAGAGCGGGCACTGGAGTGTGAGGGAGAGCGAGAGCGGGCACTGGAGGGTGAGGGAGAACGAGAGCGAGAGCGGGCACTGGAAGGAGAGGGAGAGCGAGAGCGGGCACTGGAGGGTGAGGGAGAGCAAGGGTGTGCACTGGAGGGTGAGGGTGAGTAAGAGCGGGCACTGGAGGGTGAGGGTGAGTAAGAGCGGGCACTAGAGGGTGAGGGAGAGCGAGAGCGGGCACTGGAGGGTGAGGGAGAGCGAGGGCGGGGACTGGAGGGTGAGGGAGAGCGAGGGCGGGGACTGGAGGGTGAGGGAGAGCGAGGGTGGGCACTGAAGGGTGAGGGTGAGGGTGAGGGTGAGCAAGAGCGGGCACTGGAGGGTGAGAGAGAGCAAGAGCGGGCACTGCAGGGGGAAGGAGAGCAGGACTGGGAGGGGTGGGGTGTGTCAGTTGGTTTGTCATTGTGTCTGGCATAGTGCCATTCATCAGAGCACTCCAGACTCCAGGACTGTTCATTGGCTCCAAACTCGCTGTCATCGCTGCGTTCCTTCCTGTGGATGGTTTTGTATGCGACAGCGACAGCAGCAAACGCTTCGCTCCCACAGCCGATACACTCAACCTCCCAGTAACAGCGTTGATTCAGACATTCCACAGTCAGAACCTGCTCCCACTCAGAAAACCTGTCTGGATGATCTGGATACGGCAGATCTTCTCCCACATTCTCCACCTTTCTGTTCCCCTCAGATAGAGACAGGTGAGGGTGTGCCGTGTTCGGGTCCAAAGTGAGTTTACAGGCATCTGTACACGCACGGACAGACACACAGACAAGTTAGGGAAAACCACACAAACTGTGTGCGTGCGTGTGTGTGTGTGTGTGTGTGTGTGTGTGTGTGTGCGTGTGTGTGTGCATTACATTTCTTTAGTCCTGGTTGAATCCTCATCTCTCCTCCATGCTCCACCCTAAAGAAGAATCAAATACACACACTGTTTTTTGCAAAAAAAAAAAGGTTCTTGCACTAAAAGTGGGTTTGAAATAGTTGGAAACTGATCAGTCATGTCTGTGGAGCTGTATGTGCGTTAGCTGGTGGATAGCTGGGTTTTTCACATTTGCTGCAGTTTTTCCTCTTAAAGGTTATAAGCAAAATTCTGACATATACACTGAGAGTAGGAGTAGGAGCCTTAGGAGAATCAGAAACAGAAATCAAGAAAATGAAGGACTTGTTAAACCCTTGAATATAGTTCAAAAGTTTCATTTAAAAAGTGTTTTGGTGGAGCTGAAAGGTTTCATCAGTCCATAAGAAAAGTGCTGCATTGTGAGATGAAATTCTAATTTCATAAACCCTGAGAAGCCAAACCAGAGATTTGAGTCTTGAGTCATATTGAACAAAATGAAATCTCAAGCAAAGCAAAAGCCAAATCAAATGAGTTTGGGTTCAGCAGAATTAGTCATCTGTACTTCTGGTTCCACTGCAAGACATAGCCTTCATACAGGGGGTTAAAAATAGGATAGAATTAAAGATCTGTATTTTTTTAAATCCAGATGTCAACAGCTGCATTTACATCAAGACCATTAAGAAGAAAGGAAGGTTGGACTAAACGGCTTTACTCTAGCCCTAAACTAGGACTCTGATAAAGACTGTTAGAGGTGAAGTCCCTACAGCCTTACAGGTATCATTATGACACGGAATGTTTTGAACATTAAGATCCACCCTCACGTCCGAGAATCATCATGAAACCACTCTACAGGAAGCTAGAAGAAAAAGTGAGTAGTCTTTTTTAACAAGCAAATGTTTAACAAGCAGCTCAACTACATTTTGCCATTACTGTGCACATCATGAGAATCATACATTCACAAGGAATAAAGAACAAGAGTTTCACTATGGCCCAAAGTCCAGTAGTGAAAAGGTTTCTGGCACCAAATCCAGAGGTTTCCAGAGGTAAAAAAATATTTCTACTGTTTAAGCTCCTTTCCTTCTAGAAAAGCTACACTTTAATGTGTTAAAAGCTGATTTTTACAGTTTCAGATTTTTCATATTTCACTTTACAGTGAACCTGCAGCAGTGGTTATCTGTGGTCTTCAGCCACCTGCACGGCATCTTTATGAGCACCACAATTTGGCAATTGTTGTTATACTGAAACGGGTGAAGTAGGATTGGGCAAAATCACAAAACTGACAGATTTTATGACAGTTTTGAGGACACTTTCAAAACACCATGATGTCATTTACGTTTAATCTAAAGTTTGATTGGTTTGGACAGACGAAAAAGAACCAATGGTGCCATATTTATAAAAAAAACAGTTCCAATGGTTCCCATGGTTCCAATTTACCACCATTAGGTGTTCCTGTAAATACATGGATAGGACTAGTGCTGAATGTGTGTGTGTGTGTGTGTGTGTGTGTGTGTGTGTGTTACTGCAGTTTCTCCAGTGTATAGTGCGGATCATTTAGTAAATCAGACAGCAGCTTCACTCCGGTTTCTCCTGGGTCGTTATATGACAGGTCCAGTTCTCTCAGGTAGAAGGGGTTTGATTTCAGAGCTGAAGCCAGATACGAACAGCCTTTTTGTGTAACCATACACCCAGACATCCTGCAGAAAAGAGGAAAACAGACAGTATTTACTTATTAGTACATATACTTTTCAAGATATTAATCAGGAGAAGAAATTTCTAATTTCAAAATTTCTGCTCAACAAAAGTAACCACATTTTTATTTATGTTTCTGGCTAAAAATGTTTGCTTTCAGTTTTCATTTTCAACTCAGTTTGACCAGGATTTACTTTACTTTTTTGGTACTTACACTAGCAATCACTAGAGATGTCTGTGCAAAACCCACAGATGCCCTCCAGAACAGCAAATCTGGCCCTTTTTTGGCCAACAAGCCTTTCTACATCATCTTGACCACTACAGTGTACACCCGCAAAGTGCGGTCTCAGTCTTTCGCAGATTTTTTCTTGGACCCGAACTAATAATTGTTTGAGGATTTTTTTTTATTTTTTTGCAGAAATTTATTTTTTGCTTTTTTCTTGGCAATATGTAATTTTTCATGGATTTTAGTGCTAAATTCTTAAGAAAAATATAATGTACTAATTTTGTAACATAAATATTAATGTAAATTCAGCTACATTTCCATATGAAACATAACGTATATGAAAGTGTGTCTTGGGATAGTGAAATACCCCTGTACTCAGAGACAGGAGGTTTGAAAGGAGCCAACCCTTTTTTAAGGGTAATGTATTAAGCTAAGTTTAAAATAAAACTGAAAGTGTTTTGGGGGCGTATTTAGGGTTTAGAATATATTAATAGGCATTTATAGGCATTTTTTTTTTACCACATCACAAATTCGCTGTGTTTCAGAGGTGCTCTTGGAATTTCGGGGGTCAACTGTATACAGAAATGTCATTACCTGTAAACATACCTCTCCCTTTCTCTCTTTCACTCAGATACACACACAGCACAGCTTATCAGGGCTATCAGAGCATAACCATTATTCCTTATGACATTATACCTGAGTATCTCCAGTTTACAGAGGGGACTTAACAGTCCAGCACAGAGCTGCTCCACCCCCGAATCCTGCAAGTCATTGTTACTGATGTCCAGCTCCTTCAGGGAGCAGTTTGTTGACTGTAGAGCTGATCCCAGATGGTCACAAGCGTTTGCGTCAAGAGTACAGGAACCTAATCTGCAAAAAAGTAGTTTAATTTTAAACTATGAGATGCTAAAATGCTGACGGCATCAGTATTTTAGATTTTTAATTGTATTTTCTCTCAAACTTTTCCATTCAAGAAGTTGTTCATGAATTGTTTAGTTTACCTGAGTGTCTCGAGTTTACAGTTGGAACTCTTGAGTCCTTCTGAGAAGAGCTGCACACCTACATCCTGCAAATTATTGACGCTGAGGTCCAGCTCCTTCAGGGAGGAGTTTACTGATTGCAGGAGAGAACAGATACTTTCACAGGACAATGAGTTGAGGTAGCAACCAGACAGTCTGCAAAGTAACAATAAACAGAACTTATTACTGTAGAACAGTAAATGCTAAGTGATCTTACCCAGTTTATGTATAATATTACATACAGGCGTAGTCGGTTAATATTGAGAAATTATTTGGGTAATAGACCGCTCTCAGCACAGCAATGTCACTGACAGAATAGAGTGTGTGTGTGTGTGTGTGTGTGTGTGTGTGTGTGTGTGTGTGTGTAGCACTGGTACGACTTTATCAGAAGTGTTCTTGGAGTCTTTACGCATTTGAGCACCACTGCTAGGTCAAAAGTGGTCCACCACCCACATATATTCCTCTGTGGTCAAAAACAGACCACTCATGACAGTCTAGAGGATTTAACACAAACTGTATACAAACAGAAAGCCTACAGTCTCTGTTTTAGAGGCTAACTATAACACTCACACAGCTTTTTTGCAAACAGCCAAAGCTGGGATCAGTCTAATATATCCCATCTCTGATGCCTCATATTTCCTCAGGTCCAGCTGATCCAGGACCTCTTCCGACATCCGAAGCATGCAGGCTATTGCCGAACACTGCCCAGGTGTGAGTCCTTTTTCTGAGTGTGCCTTTGATTCCAGATACTCTTCGATCTCTCTGGCTAGAGACTGGTCCTTCATCTCAGACAGACAGAGGAAAAGACTCATGGCTCTTTCACTAGAAATAGATAAAAAAGTTTGATCTTCATGCCCTCTGATTAATGTCTTGATGTACTCTACAGTCTTCTCTGAGCTGCTGTGTGTGTGTGTCAGTAGACCCTGTAGGAGACTCTGATTGGATGACAGTGAGATTCCCAAGAGGAAGCGAAGGAAAAGATCCAGGTTTCCATTCTGATTCTCCAAGGCTTTATCCACAGCTCCCTTCAGCAGGTCTTCCAGTGGAACCTTCTCAGACCCCTCTCTGTATGAAGGGATGAAACACTGAAGTGCTCCCACCTTCTGGTTCTCATAGCAGTGAAACACATGGACAGCAGCCAGAAACTCTTGGAAGCTCAGGTGAACAAAGCAGTAGACCTTCTTCTGGTGAACACACTCCTCCCTAAAGATTTCAGTGAAAAACCCAGAATACACTGCGGCTTCACTGACATCAATGCCACTGTCCCTCAGGTCCTCTTCATAGAACATTACATTGCCCTTCATCAGCTGTCTGAAAGCCAGTTCAGCCAGCTTCAAGAGCATGGGTTGGTTGGATTCCAGAAGTTTCGTTGGATCTCTCTCATCCTCTTCCTCATACTTCTCATTCTTCACATTTGTCTGAGTGAGCAAGAAGTGTGAGTACATTTCGGTCAGAGTTCTAGGGAATTCCGATTGATGTTGATTGATGATCTTCTGAAGCACAGTGGCTGAGATCCAGCAGAAGATGGGAATGTAGCACATTATGTGGAGGCTCCTTGCTGACTTAATGTGTGAGAAGATTCTTTTGGCTTGGCCTTCGTCACTGATCTTCTTATTGAAATACTCCTCCTTCTGAGGGTCATTGAATCCCTGAATTTCTGTCACACGACTGATGTACTGAAGTGGGATCAGACTGGCCGCTGCTGGTCGGGAAGTTATCCAGATCTGAGCAAAGGGTAGCAGCTCTCCTTTGATGAGGTTCGTCATCAACACACCCACTGATGATGTCACGGTTATGTCAGATACTCTTTGACACTGTTCAAAGTTTAGTGGAATTCTGCTTTCATCCAGACCATCAAATATGAACACAGCTTTGAGATCATGAAATATCTTTGGGTTCAGATGCTTGAGCTCGGGATGGAAGTCACACAGGATTCCATGAAGACTGTACTGATCATCTTTGACCAAGTTCAGCTCTCGGAACGGAAGTACACACATCAGGTCTACATCCTGATTGGTTTCTCCTTCAGCCCAGTCCAGAATGAACTTCTGCACTGAGACGCTTTTTCCAATGCCAGCGATGCCTTTAGTCAGGACACTCCTAAGCTTTGGATATTTCAAGCCTTTTTCTCCTTTTCTCCTACTTTTCATAGCTGTAATGCTCTCTCCTTCCATCTCTACTTCAGGCCCTTGGAGAGGTTTAAAGATATTCTCACAGTTTATTAAAGTGTGTTGTAGGTGTCTCTTGGTTTCTCTCTCCGTTTGTAAAACCTCATGTTCTTCATTCACGCCCCCACCCTCTCCCTCTATGATGTACAGCTTTGTGTAAATCCTCTTCAGGAGGGTTTTATTCTCTTGTGTTCTGATTCCCTCCAACAAACTCTCATACTTGATCCTCATGCTGGTTTTGTGTCTCTCTAAAACTTTGTGTGGGGCATCACCAGCCGGCTGGGAAGGGTTCTGCACTGCGAGAACTTTCTGTTGATGTCGAACAGGTCGTAGTATAGATGTCTTTCTGCGCTGCTCCTGAAGACGACCATCAGTCCTCCAGCTAAAAAGACCACAATGCATGAGTAAGCATGACTTTTTGGGAGGCAAAAACACAATCCATTACATTAAATTTCAGTGTTAATCATCAGGAACCCATCCCACAACTTATGTGCAACACACACACAATGAACATTTTACTGTATTTTACTGACACATCAATGTACACACACACACACACACACACACACACACACAAAACCACACAACCACATAAAATCATCTGTCATATCTGTGCTTCACCTCGGGTCAGTCCCGGGTCCTCCTGCGCTGAAACCACATTCTCCCACTCTCTCCCACTCTCTCACACCCACAAACACTCACACACTCACTCACTCACACACTCACTCTTTGTGGATTGGACAAAGGGCCATATTGCACCTCGGGTCAGTCCCGGGTCCTCCTGCGCTGAAACCACATTCTCACACTCTCTCACACCCACAAACACTCACACTCTCACTCACTCACACACTCACTCTTTGTGGATTGGACAAAGGGCCATATCTCACCTTGGGTCAGTCCCGGAGCCTCCTGTGCTGAAACCAGGAGGAATCATCATCGAGTTGTCGCTCTTCATAGACACACAGCTGGGCTCTGGAGAGTCTGTTCTGTTTTTCTGCAGTCTGGAAACATTTACAGTTGTTTATATTTAATTGGATAATACTGGTGGAGCTCCTGCACTGTGATTCAGTCATACAGGAGCCATATCTCACCTCGGGTCAGTCCCGGGTCCTCCTACGCTGAAACCAGGAGGAATCATCATCGAGTTGTCGCTCTTCATAGACACACAGCTGGGCTCTGGATAATCTGTTCTGTTTTTCTGCAGTCTGGAAACATTTACAGGTGTTTATATTTAAAGACAGGTGGAGTAGTGCCTTCCATCAAGTGTAGAGTTCACACACACTCACTCACACACACACACACACACACACACACTCACAGACACACAGACACTCACACATACTCTCTCACACTCTCACTCACACTCACACACACACTCACACTCTCACTCACACTCACACACACACTCACACACACACACTCACACACACACACTCACACACACACTCACACTCACACTCACTCACACACGAGTATAAATATACAGACAGGCACATTATTGTAGGTGTAGCCGAGTGAAAAACTGCAGTATTTCCA
>JBBPCX010038894.1:0-15571 GCA_037974365.1 Hydrocynus forskahlii | reverse complement strand
CAGTACAAAATGATCTTTATTATTAGAACTACATGGCCCTGATGGTACTGAGCTGGAAAACTCTTGCCTTTCTCCACTGCCCACTCAGACTTCAGACACACAGGCTAACCACCTCTAATCCTCTCAGCCCCGACAGAGCACTCCAGATAACGAATAAGACCCATTTTCCATCCTAATAACTGCTGAACAATATGGCGGATGTAGCCGTACCTTTTTATAAACAATTACAGGCATCAGGATTTTATTGTGCTTTCCCAGAACTCGAGCGAACGGTTGAGTTGCAGCCTTGGAGACCCACTAAACCCAGTGCACTGGGATCTCATAGAGGAAGTGTGCCTTTGTTTTCCCAATCGGTAGGCTATTCCCACCCTGTTCCCACCTTTCACTGGGGAGGTGGGGGGACGTATTTTTGAATGGCATCCTGTTTGGTCTCACAGAGGATCCCAGATTCCCAGCATGCCCCGGAGCAGTTGGCCAGCACTCGCCGTCCCAAACAGAATTATGAGACATCCCACCCCCCCAATGCAAAAGTCCTGCCTGCTATATCCTGCCTTATCAAAGCACGGAAGGGGAGCATGTGCAATACATGGCTTTGAGTCACTATTCAGACAAGAGCCAGTCTTCTCTGTTGGCTGGCAAGCATTATGCTACATCACAGAACATCATCTGTAAAAACAGCTTGCCAGTACCAGCTACCATGCCCATAGCACATGGGATATTACTGGAAAAAAATGATTAGTCCCTGATTATAGGCCTGTCATGGCCATGAAGGTTTACCTGACGACTGATTGCCACATAATTAACTTTTATAAATGTAATAAGCCAAATTAGCTGGCTTTAAAGCTGACGATGCACAAAACTACCTAAAGCTCAAATAAACAAACATTATTCAGTACTGCCCTCTAAAGGTGCTATTAACAAGAATCCAATAAACAAACCGTTCTTACTGCTGCCCTCTACAGGTATTCCAGCACTGTGTCTCAGTTGAAATGTTCTCTGCTTTTATTTGTTTGCATGCATTTTAAGCAAGCAGACAAAAATACAAGGCATGGGGAAAAACTGCAGCCAGGTTAAACAATTGCAATCAAGTGACGATAATAATATTGGTAAAAGACCTTGGTAGATATTACACAGACTCGCAATTCTGGCAGCGTATTCGCCTGAAATCCTCTTTTTGATGACATACACTTAAATATAAAATGTAAGCTACTATATTCTTGGGACTTGAGTGTTCACATACACCTGATGTATCTCATGAAAAGGTTTAATCGTTTAGATACCAAGTTGAGTATCACAGCAGGTAAAAGTTGCCCGTAGGAGAATCAGTACAAGCCTCTGTTTGAAGAAGACCTTAACAAGCCCTAAAAAGCTACAAAACTGGCATCAAGTTATTACTGTATGGTTAACAAGGTTGGCTGGAATTACAAAATATGAAGCGCTTTCATTTAACCCTTTAATTAACCTCCTTTTCTGACAAAAAGACCTTTAACAGTGTTTTTTAGACCCACATTTAGTCAAACATGCAACTAAATAAAGCTGCTTTAATCCTGAAATAGTGTCCCAAAATGATCCACACTAAAAGTCACTTAAAGGATAGAAAGGCACCATATTTTGCACACTGGCAGGAAGCCAGACCCTGTGAACTGTGATCCACTAATACACTAATCTCACTTTCTACCTTAACCGCACTGAAATTAAAGAAAAGAAAGAAAAAAATCCCATTCCTCAGACTGGAAAGCTGGACAGAACCTGGCAGTGTTGAATCAGGCTAAGTGACATACACAAAATGAAATTGAACACACTGCTCAACAGGTTTCACAATGTAAACCAACCCAAACAATGAGGCGGATAAACCCAGCCTCAGGCCACCGTCGCCCAGGCTTTTCCTAACCCAACAAACGCCTCACAGACTGAACACTGTCTCAAAGATCTCTAACGTAGGTGTGAAAAAATGAGGTGATACGACTGGGGAATGTCAGAAGTGTCAGATTCTAAGGCAAAACGGTATTGATTAAGTGCACATTTTTGTTATTCTAGTTTTATTTTATTGTGATATTATTTTGTATTTTTTGGATTATCCCTAAATTTACCCCCCAGTTTTAATGCTCAATTCCACCCCAGTGTAGCGAAAGGTATCAAGAACCAGTACTAAACTGGTACTGGTTCCTTACTGGTCAGTACTGAAATCTGGAGAAGGGACCAGAGCGGTGCTCTGCTCATCATCAATATATACAGGAAATGTAGGACTCGGATTAGGCCCTTATTTCTCAAAAATCAATAAGAGTATCAATAAGTATCAGTAACAATAAGCAGAATCGGTATCGAAATCGGTGTCAGTTAAATCCTAACCATAACCATCCCTACCACAGGTGAGGTTCATCTGTGGCGGCCAACCATGCCAAAACTTTGCCCCTCATACCTCCGCACACTGATAAAAATACAGCTCAACACAATGAACCCAAACCCTGTCGAGAAATGAAAACACCTTCAACACTGGGAAGGGTTTTCAATGTATTTTTGAAAATAAACCTGATTAGTATTACAGTAAATATAAACCAAACTATTTCACGACACACAATCCTCAAGAACTGTAGTAAATCAAAACAAATCCAAGATCACAGATGTACACCGTTGCTGTTGTGTCATTAGTGAACAAACTCACAGAGAACTCTTATGGAAAAAATGGAGCCTCAATAGAGATTACTAAAAGCGGGTGCGGTGCCCTGCAGGCCTGGATTCCACTAAACTGAGTTATAAATTCTTCCCCTCTTTTTTTTTTTTTAAGGAAGTTAAGAGTTAGTCTGCTTCTGACTCTTGAGCTGAGGGAACTTGAGTCTGCTGGATAAAAAGTGAAGCCACCATGAAGAGAAGCCTCAGAGCAACAACTCAGAACATGGGCGTCACACTCTAATCCTGGAGGCCCACAAACAGTAGTGTTAAGTGTCTGTCCTGCTGTAACACACCCGATAAACTCATTACAGGCTAGATAACAAATTCGCACCCACTTAATGTAAAACAAATTTGCTCAATTTTAGACAGGGGGCTAGTAATTATGACCATAACTGTATCTATGATTAAAAGTGAAAGAGCAAGATGTCAATACCATTAAACCAAAAATAATGAACAGTAAAATAATCTGAGCATTGTAAAGATGTGTTTGTTGTAGGGTGGAGTTTGTATTTGTATTTTGTATTTGTTCTTTTTTCTTAATGCACAATAGTGCACTGTTTGAGTTAATGCTGCATTTCCATCACAGAGTTCCCCTCCTGTTGGGAGCGTCACTAAAACACAAGCAGCACGAGGTGCCAGGAGTAAAGGGGAGTGCAAAGTAAGTTCTGAGAGGTGCATGTGTAGGAGCAGCACGATGTGTGAGTGTTGCTGATGAGCAAATGACTTTCTTCACCAGCTGGCAGAGCTGTCTGCGTCTCGGCCGAGAAAGACAGGCCGACGGCCGCCGTGCATCGGACAGCCGTTCTTTTCCAGAACGCACAGATTGCCAGTCTGCCCCTGACTCATCTTGAGTGTTTCTCTTGTTTTTCGTTTTGTTCTTCTTAAAGCCCAGTAGTTTTATTACTGTAAATTAAATTGAAAGAGGCTGTTGAGCTCAGTCGCCGTGCAATGTCTGCTTTAACCGGCGGGTCTCTACAATACAGTCCTCCTCCTGAAGAACCCTGAATAAGACACGCCGCTGATGAACAATAAATTATTGATGTAAAAATTATTGGTGATTACCCCTACATTTTACTGTATTTTTATTATGAAAAATTACACCAATGTATTACTGTATTTACCCGTTTATACCAAAGAAATTGACAGCGCATACCAAAGAAAATGCCCATGCATTAATTACAGTACAGTCTGTATGGGCTTAAAAAAAAAAAAACGTATGTCGAGGCTGTTGTAACCTGAGGACTCTGTATTGAATATATTTTATGGATACACATACTTCATTTATATCTCCACCCATTTCATATTAGTTGAATCTCAGTGTGGTGCTGTGGGCGTGACATCAGCAATCTGATTGGTTGGTGCTCAGCTCATTTACATAAACTTAAGCCAGAATAGAGCAGATAAGACATCTATCATGTTCAACTGTCCTGTTCAAAAGTCATGAGCAAGCTCTAATTTCTTCACATTAATCTACTCAATATGCCAAAGATAAGACAGTTTGACAGACATAGAGAGTATTTTTGCACCAACAAGGTGATTCAAAGTATAATGTAAAGAAATGAGGGGTGGCTCAAGCACAGTAGGTGCGCTAAACTAGCAAAACCCAGCAAACTCTACTGTCCCATGTGGTCCTGCTGCAGAACTGGAGTCTGACACTCATGGTTTAGGAGATCAGGACGATAACGTGACTTTTAACACACCATTAGCACTGAGAGTAGATCACATGGGGCACTAATGGCCCACATTACACAGGACTCTGACCCCCACTACTGACCACTCAAGCAGAACCTATGAGCCTTCAACACTCTGACTTACAATCTCACAGGACTCTAAATACACTCTCCTGAGCATATGGAGGATAATCTTGGTACTTAAAGACCACTGACAACTGCATATTTCATTACCAAGACAATATAAGAAGGCCTGGTTGGTTTATCACCAAAATGTATGTGAAATCTTGACCACAAATAATTTATTCAAATGATTTTTTATTTTTATCCCTTCCATTTTAAAACTGAGACATGTGTAAATTGTAATTGTTTTGTGTTGTTGTAAATTGTGTTGTTGTGATATTATATTGTGCCTAATCCATTATTTTTTATTCTAAGTCAAATAACCTTCTTTGTGGAACTAGATTGGACTATTTTTGTTAAAAGTGCATGGAATGGATCCAAAGAACCCTTTTTGGCATCCTTGATTTCTGAGAGTGCACTGACCGCTAGTCCAGCTGTAATCGGTTGGGGATTAGTCAGAGAGATTGCTTCTTTGCAGGACACATCCTGACAAAACATTACTTTGATAAAAGAAAAAGAAAGAACATCAAAAATTATTTAGGACAGGGCTGGGAACCATTGGGATATTTCAAAAAGAAGAGGTCTTCACGTCAGGCCCTTCACTTCAGGCCCTTTACTGAGAAATCCTGTTTTGTGTGGAGAGTAGTAATACCTGCTTCACTTCCTCTCTACCACAGAAATACCTGAGAGGGGAGGCGTCTCCCTACTTCTGACCACCACCAAGAGCCCTGATCACACAGAATTCTGCTCGCCCCCGTAACATGAGAGAACAAGCCTGAACCAGAGTGTGGGTCGGATTCCACACAACCTGATAAGAGACCTGGAGCAGAGGTGATTTGTGATCTCCCAAGTGTTGTTGCATTGTTGTTCAATCTCAGTGCAAGTTTTACTCAAGTTCATGTTGATTCAATCACAATACAGAAGCATTAAGTAGACAAAAATCAGCAAGAGGCTTTAATCTAACTGTCAATTTCAGAAAGAAGCAGATCCTGCTAGGAAACTAAACATATTATTATGGGCAAAATGGGCTACAGATAGCTTAAGTGAGCCAGATTGCTACTGAACTATATAGATATGTCACCCTCCATTTGTTTGAAAGGATTTAAAAAATTCTCTTTTGTCTATTTTGTGTTTAATTAAGACAGAATCACATATTAATTAACTTTTGCATGACAGCAGATGTGTACGTTACACTAATACTAGCTTGGTTTTATTTATAAGCCTATAGCTCAATGGCTATACTGTATGATGTAATTGTGAAATGCATGCAGGATATTACAAACAGAAAATCAAAATCAAACATTAATTTTGTTAAACCAGTGAGGCTGACGGATATATACAGAGTACTGCATAACCCAGCATATTTGTCTGATTCCTGCCTATGCTGTGTATGTGCGTGTGTGTGTGTGAAAGAGAGAGCTGTTATCCACAGTGCTACCCAACATATATTCCAACAGCTCTACAGACAGCAGCTTTGACCTCACTACAAAGAAGCAGCCCAGGCTGGTGAATTATCATCATCATCCTGGCCAGCCTTTCGCTTACAGTATGATTTTCCTTGTTTGTGTATGACTCAGGCTGGCACCAGCAGATTTGTTCAGCCACTTCCATCAATGGAAATCACATTTTGAAACGTGTCCCTAAGCTCATCTCAATAAAGTGTTTGTGTTTCTCGATAAAGTGATTACATGACAAAAGCTAGAAAACTGGCAAAGATGAAGCTCAACATGAAACAAAAACAGAAAAGTCAATACAAACTATTAAAGATTCAACCTCACCCTTCCTACCCCACGTTTTCCACGTAATCATGTATTACATAACATTTTTGTTCCCTGTTAACTGAGGACAGGGTATGCAGTGGATTTTGGCAGCCCATCACTGGGAATCTGCTGGTTGTCCCGCTGACATCTGACCACTGACGTAATAACAGTGCACCACGCCTCTGAAGCCTATTTCACTATTTCATACAAAAAATAAATAAGGGAACAAATAAGCCAAACTGTGAAAGAACATGAGGAACATCGCTAGCGTGTTGAAATCCTCTGGACATCAGAAGAGGACAGGGAACTAAACCCTGGTACCTCACAGAGCTACGTACACCAAACCAAGAACACGTCTAAGAACACAGGAAATATTCCTTCGCAAGACCCTCAACCCCAGATTGCTCCAGGGAGACTGTCCCCTGTAGTTGGGGAATGGAAGTCACTTTGGATAAATGCATCTGCTAAATACTGTAAATCTGAATCTAAACAGCAAGGCTGAAGTAAAAAGACCTTGTACTGTTAAGCAAAACAACAGCTTTTCAGCCAAAACAACTCAGCGGACATCGCAGAGTTTGTACAGTCCTGAGTGCTAAACAGACTTCCCTGTCAGTGAAGCTATAGGTGTGGTTGAGTAGCGCTGTGGATAACACACTCCACACACACTGTATAGATAAGATAACAAATATGCTGTCTGCTGTATTGCAGTATTCTGTATTGGTTTTTGCAGCTCTGTGCTGGGGCAGTGGGGTGAAGGCAGCTCATGCCAACAGGCTGAAGAAGCTGATCAAAAAAGACAGTGCCTCTCCTGGGTGTCACACTGGAGACCCTGGCAGAGGTGTCTGAGAAGAGAATGCCGAAAAATCTTCAGTATCATGGACAACCCCTCTCATCCCATGCACGCCTCCTTGTTGGCACATCGGAACACACGCAGCAAAAGACACACTGCCTCTAAATGCAGAACTGAACGCCACAGGAAATCCTTCCTACCTGTGGCAATAATATTGTATAACTCTTCCCTATTCTGTAGGTGATCTTTTTATATCTTTTCTGTTCTGAATTGGATTGTGCAATCCAACTCAGCTGTTTAATCTGTACTGTCTGAATGTCACTGGACGTTAGCCTTAACCCCTCATCACCTGCTGCTATTTCATTTTAATGCATTCATCATATTTATATTTTTAAGTCACTTTTCATAAACCATTTACAATACTGATCTGTTATTGTATTAGTTATAGTGTGGCACGATGGTTATTGTCTTTTTTATTCTCTGCTGTCTTCTTTATTCTTCTTGTTGCACTGAGCATGCTCATGACAAAAGAATTTCCCTCGAGATAAATAAAGTTCTTTCATATTTTTATCTTCTTATCTTATATTATATATATATTCCTCAGACTTGATGGTTAGAAATTCATAATTTTGTATAGTTTATATTTTATTGATTTTCTCTCACTATAATACACTATAATATAATGACTTTCACAATTACATCTTGCTGTTACATGTACAACAACTTTGTAGCTTTATCATATTTCTTTTGAGTATACTGTTGGTTTTAGAGGAGGGAAAAGGATCTCTGTAGAGCTGTACCTGTTTTGAACCATTTTTGGTTTTGTTATTTCTTCAATAAGTGATAAAACCCAGAATGTAGACTTTATTAACATCTTGTAATGTACTGCTCTGATTTAAGCATGAAGGTTTATGCATTCATCTGATTTATGCATTAAGTGATGATATTCTTTAACTGTTTAATAATTAGCTGTACTTTCAAGTTTTTAACCAGTTTTATGTAACTAGATGATAGAAAAACAACATTCAGTTGGTGTCCTATCACAGTGTTAAATGTAAGCAGAACAGAACCGCCACAGCTTCGAATATTCCAGTGACTAGCATCTATAATGTAACTCATTCATGTTAGCTCATTCTGGGTAAACCAATTACAGTGTGAACCGTGTGCCGTCAGGAAGTTGCTTATTTTTTAGCTTAAAATCTATTCATATACAGTACTTTGCAAAAGTCTCTGACACCTGAGAAAATTATACTCAAAAAGCTGCTTACTACTGGGCAGTGGTGTTACGTCAGTGTTATACAACTACTATTACAATAAATACAAATACAATTAATACAGTAAATAGTGGTGTTATGTGCAGCAAAGTGTTCACTTATCCATTACCAGACCACTTTCCTCATAGAAGCCCAGTATTACTTGCAGCTCCATCAAATACCTGGTTTGGCTCTTTTTACTTCATTAGATTTTAAATTAGCCGTGTTGCTTATGGTATTTTATTAATTCACCCAATGACTGGAAGCACTGAGCAGAAACCTGAAACCAAACCTGTGTTCTTCTAACCAGCTGACAAAATATCAACTACTATCAATTTTTTTGCTGCTTTTTTGTTTGTACGCATTTATTCTATTGTTCACTTATGTTTTTGCTGGCATTGCTGATACAAATAGCTTCAAACTATGGAAATCAATGGAAATATTCACAGTATTTTAAATTAACCAACTTGTTTTAGCCCTATTCTGTTTGACCCTTCGGTCAATGACTAAACAGACTAAATGAAGTTGTTGCCCAAAAATATGGGCCTTCTTTTCTGTTTCTGCTGAAACAGCACCAGTGTCACTCTAGGACATGCTCTGTGTTTACTAACAGAGAGTTTGGTAAACAGACATATTGACCGTTTTGGTGGGGGGTACTGCTATTGTTTGAAAGCCCCTGTTTTTGTAGCGCTAAACACTGCCCTGCCAGCTGCAGCGATTGCTGGCTGAGGCTTTAATAATAATGTGCGCCACAGAGGGCAATGACCAGTATGAATACAGAACAAAAAGCACAATAACAAATGCCCTGGACATTCAACACAGACTGAGCATGAAGAAAAATGAATACAAAGATGTGGCCTCTGTGCCAGTCACGTAGGGCAGGCTCCACCTGTTTGATTGGGAAGGAAATTCACACAGGGGGCCATGTGCCCTCTTTTTTTTCCCTCATTCACCTGCGGTGCACACAAACATCAGGCCTACATGGTTGGTGGTGAAATTACATGGAAAATTCCATATATCCAATAATCCCCCAGTGGGTGAGAAGAAAAAAACACAAACCAGATTTTTTTAAAAACACATGAAAAAATGTCTCCAAAAATGGCAGAAACCCAACTGAGCCATGGTTAAAACCAACTGTTGTATAATTATAGCTGAACTAAAAAAGTTTTCTATCCTAAAGCATCTGTGTTTTCCTCTGCATGACTGGATCAGGCTGAACCAGTTTCATTTACTGAAAGAAGACCAGAGATTTTCACTGATAAACTCATTTAACATTGATAAAAGCCAGCTTGATTACATTCCCCTACAAACTTACATGACCTTGCAGCAGAACTTCCCTACCTTGGTCTTGGCGGCTCCAATGCCCTGCACATTCCACAGCTTCCTCTACTTTAACTCATCCGTTCAACTTGGGAAGAGCTAATGAGCTGATTCATTGGATCAGACGTGTTCATGAGGGGTCCAGGACTAAAGCACACCATACAGAAAGGGCACCCAAATGGTGAATGCCAAATTGTATGTGCTAGAGGTGGGAACATAATGTAAAATGTAACTAGATTGCATTTTAGTGAGAAAATGCATGGTTGCTATAGGTGGGTGCTATGGTGGTGTTATTATGGTGGTTATTATGGCACTGCACGTGGTTGCTAGACAGTTGCTATGGTAACTAATGGTTGCTATGATGTTCCAAGTGGTTGCTAATGTGTTGCTAGATGGTTACTATGGTTTCACAGGTGAGGGTTAATGTAAAAACATGGGTCAAAAAGACAGGGGGGCCAACACTTCCTCAAAATGAGAGGGGTGCCAGTACTTTTGACCACAAAGCAGGGTACCTAAACCTTTGCCCTTTAGCCAGGTTTGAACCTACAAACTCTGTCCAAGTGGTGTGTTCCCAAATTTCACAGAGAGAGAGAGAGAGAGAGAGAGAGAGAGAGGGAGAGAGAGAGAGAGAGAAACACCCAAACCAACATCGGTTTTATGGCCAAAAGAAACATCCCCAAAATTCATAATAAGAAATAGAATAATACATTTTAAGAACAACAATAATGGCTGGTAGATTAGACAGGGACAAAACAACTGGGACAAATTTTCAAACTGCAATTTTTCAGAACAGTATTGTGATTTAATGTGCAATTATGCTGCATAATTTGAGGTCCAGGACTGTTTTTACTATCCACAAACACCAACCTATCCACCTAATCTAGCTTGCAGCTTTAAGGCCAGACAGCAAGTTAGCTGTTATTGTGTTTTCATGTAAACAGTGTGGATGTTTGGTCATTTCTGACTGTTCAAACTCATCTGCAGGTGGTTCACAAGCTCAGTGGTTTTATATTCAATTTTACCACTGTAAAAGATATACATTGACAATATTGTTAATAACAAATGCTATAATAAAAACGGCATTTCTTGCTATTATAAAAATGCCACTCATTCATACTTAAATTTTAAAATAGAAGCAACTGTTCTTTCATCCCTAATCTTCCAAAACTTTTTGGATCTAAGAAAGTAAACAGAAGTATTAACATTTTCTGATTCTCC
Source organism: Hydrocynus forskahlii (assembly GCA_037974365.1). NCBI lineage: Eukaryota > Metazoa > Chordata > Actinopteri > Characiformes > Alestidae > Hydrocynus > Hydrocynus forskahlii. The sequence continues at coordinate 4,767 of JBBPCX010038894.1, read as the reverse complement.
TTATTTACCATATTAAAAAACAGATTGACTTAAGCCAACACTCTTTGGTTAACTGCTACCAAATACACTATATGAACAAAAGTGTAGGGACACACCTCTTAATTATTGAATTCAGGTGGCCCCTTACTTCCAGTGATGGACAATCTTAATGCTTCATTATACAAAGACATTTTGGACATGCTTCCAACTTTGTGGACACAGCTTGGGGAAGAACATTTTCTATTCCAGCATGACTGTGCCCCAGTGCACAAAACAAGGTCCATAAAGACATGGCTGGAGGAGTTCAGTGTGGAAGAACTTGACTGGCCACACAGAGCCCTGACCTCAACCCCATCCAACACCTTTGGGATGAACTGCAACGGAGGCCTTCTTGTCCAACATCAGTGCTTGATTTCATAAAAGCTCTACAGAATGAATTGGCACAAATTCCCAAAAAAAACACTCCAAAATCTTGTGGAGAGCCTTCCAAGATAAGTGGAAGCTGTTATAGCTGCAAAAGGGGGGACCAGTTCCATATTAAAGTCTATGTATTTGAATGCAATGTCATTAAAGTCCCTGTTAGTGTAATGGTCAGGCGTCCCAATACTTTTGTCCATATAGTGTAGATGTAGGGGGCATTGAAAAGGTCCAATAATCACAGAAAATTCCAAGCAACCAATGAGGGAAGTGTAACAGGCACTTGTCCTCATTTGCCCACAGCTATCAGCACGTCAAGGTCTTCTTCCAGCTGTGTTTCTTGAGGAAATGGATCTATTTGGAGAATGGCCTACTGGCCTCTATGTTCCAAAGAAAACAGCCCATCGTGGATTCAAGGTGTTTTTTTAACCACCCACCCAACTGGCTACATATGGTTATTAGTTTATATATAAGGCATATACCTATGTTTTATATATTAAATGACACACAAAGTGTTACTTAAGGCTTTAGACTGAATGTGTGTGGCATATCACACCCTACAAACTGGCTACATAAGATTATTAGATTATATATATGGCATCTACCTACATTTTGTATATTAAATTACATATATATGTAATTATATAGCTATACTTTGTGCTTTAGACTGAATATGTGTGGTGTATATATTATAAAGGTGGGTTTAACCACTCACCCAACTAGCTATATACAGTTATTAGATAACATCAGACATTGCACATGCCTACATTTTATCTATCAAATGATATATAAAAAGCTATATTTAAGGTCAGACTGAATATGTTTGGCATGTAATCAGACTATGAAGGTTACATATACCCAATTGACTCTATAAAGTTATTAGATCACATAAGGCATATACTTATGTGTTATATAAATTAATGATATGTAAAAGTTATACTTTAAATGTCATGTATCACACTATAAAGTTATGCTTTAAATGTGTCATGTATCACACTATAAACGTTTTAGACTGTCTGGGGGGCACAGCGGTGAGCACTGCTGCCTCACAGCAAGAAGAATTTGATTCTCAGTCGGGACGGCTGGGGTTCTTTCTCTGTGGAGTTGGAAAGGTAGGTTTCGTTCAGATGCTCCAGTTTCTCCCCACCATAGGGATAAATACTCCTGTCAGTGACCTTGACCAAACAACTGGCCACAGAGACCTGGAGCTGGTCCCCAGGTACTGGCAACAGCGGCTGTGTGTGTGTGTTTTCACTGATGTTAGTTAAATTGCAGAGGCTATATTGTTATTTCTTTATGTCTGGCCTACATTCAATTTTACATCATAAAACTGGATCATTTTAAGAGCTCTGAATCATCATATAACTTGTAATAACCATTCTGGTCTTTTGCCCAGTTCTTTAACAAGGGTTAAAGAAAGAAGAGCAACAATCTCTCACTGTGCAAGTGTGTGTTTTTGAGGCGGATTAGTCTTCCACAAGCACCACGGCACAACAAGTATCACTTTGATAAATGATCTCACACAATAAAGCTTTGGAGCAACATGACCCACCAGTGAAGGAAGACATTCACGCTAAATGCAAAAGTCACTTATGTGCTTCCTCACAAACATCTTGTGTCTTGTGCCCCAGGTTCCCGAAAGCTTCAGTGTACTAAACCCATCTTTATCATTAGACAAAGTGCTGAGGGCGACAGCTGCTCTGTCATCTTGCGGTGATCTCTGACCGTAACGTTTACGCAAAACTTACCCCCGTATCTCTGACTCAGATTAGGTGCTGTGTGAGCAAACGTCGTTCGGTGTGAAGTCTACAAATGCATTAAAGGAGACTGAGAATGTCAGGCCTGTTCTGATCCTGCTAATGCAAAAACAAATGGGGGGGAAAAAAATAAACTGGCCTAAAATGACCAAACCTATGGATCTTTAATACCCAGGAGGGACAAGGTTAAGGCTACAATCTATATTTAAACAGCAAGAGACAAGTGACATAACTTACATTAATGTGCAAAGAGAGCGGTTATGTAAAAGTGGTATCCCGCTTACTTGATAAAGCAGTCTGGCATAAAAGAACTTATCTGGCTTATCTAATATAGTCTTGTCAGTGAAGGAAAACCTGGAGGGTTATAACACCCAAGAACAAACCCAAAGACTGCCACCAAGCCATGGCTCATTAGGAGGTGTAAAATAAAAATGTAATAAGGCTGTAATAATTAGATTATTTTTAGCTCCTAAACTGCTCTTGAGACCTACTTTTAAGCTACACAATATCTCAACACTCAACCACAGCCCAGCGTCCGTTTGCAGGCAAAACGAGCATTATGTCCTTGACTCTGTTTGTTTTGTGCATCCCACTAAAAGATAATGGGATAGATAAAGTATATGGTCAAAAGTATTGGGACACCCGACCATTACACCAACAGGGACTTTAATGATATTGCATTTTAATACATAGACTTCAGTATGGAGTGTAACAGCTTCCACACTTCTTGGAAGGCCTTCCACAAGATTTTGGAGTGTTACTGGGGGAACTTGTGCCAATTCATTCTGTAGAGCATTTATGAAATCAAGCAGTGATGTTGGACGAGAGGGCCTCCGTTCCATTTAATCCCAAAGGTGTTGGATGGGGTTGAGGTCAGGGCTCTGTGTGGGCCAGTCAAGTTCTTCCACACCGAACTCATCTGACCATATCTTTATGGACCTTGTTTTGTGCACTGGGGCACAGTCATGCTGGAATAGACATGGGCCTTTTCCGAGCACTGTGTCCACAAAGTTGGAAGCATGACACTTGGTATGCTGGAGTATATCTTGGTATGCTGGAGCATTAAGACTGTCCTTCACTTGAACTAATGGGCCTTGCCGACACCATGGAAAACAGGTGTGTCCCAATACTTTTGTCCATACAGTGTATGTCCTTGCCTCTGTTTTGTTCATCACACTAAAAGAGGATAGATAGACAGACTGATAAGACATATAGATAGACAAATGGATAGATAGATAGATCATAAAAAACACAATTTATCCAGCCAGTCGCAACAAGGACCTGTAAACTTCACCTCAAAACGAAGAGTTCTGCTTAATAACATTGTAATCAGGGAGTTTTGACCAATTTGGGCTAAGCTTGATATGGAGCTAGCCACTTTAACCTGAAAAGCAAGGAGCTGAAGCTTATTTTTCACATTTTCTGTTGAACAAAATACTGGCTGTTGGGAGTCTTTAAAAGCAAGAGGAATAAAGATGAAGCCAAATTTAAGGAGGAATGGCCGAGTTAAAGTGAAAAGGCGAATATGAAGACAACTTCAGCCTCGACTGAGAAACAGAAGTAAATAAGAGACACCTTACCAGATAATCCATGTACTGCCTCGGTAATTTGTTGTCGTCTTGGGAAAAAAAGCGAAATCCCGGGCGAAGCAGGTTGTCAAATGAATTGTTGGTGTAAAGGGAATGCATCCAAACAGCCTGGCTTTGGACTCCCCGCCTCTCTGAAACGAAAACAGACCCTGATCAAAAATACTCAGCTAACAGGGGCTCTCTGCTCTCCTCTCGCTTTTTTTAAACCCAGCAGTCCCCTACCCTCCTCACACACTGGCACACATCTCCTACATTTAATTTTTCCTTTGTAAACTTCAATCCTTGCACAGTTTGCCCACAGTTAAATAAACCCCAGCGAGCCTTTAGTTAGTTTACAGCACAGCTAAACTGCTAGCCCTGCCACAGACACTCATAAAAACACCAAGAACACCACCTGACGTCATGTGTTTGGCTACTGGGGTTAAACTTCAAACTCAAGCTTTACTGACGAAAAAAAATACGAAAACGTGTTTAGAAGGACATATTTAAGACTTTATCATAGTATTGTTTAGAAACGGCTCCCATCTCAATTCAATAAAATAAAAAAAGACTTAACATTAAAATAAGATAAAATAGATTAATTCCAAAACAGATACAGAAGTTATTATGATATTAACACTACTGTTACTACTAACCATAACATAGCAGCAGACTTAAAGAGAGGGGTAGGAAATAGAAGTATGCAGTAAAGTGTCAGTAGTGTCAATAATAATAATTCAGCTAAAGTAATGATTGTATGAGAATATAAAATATATAAGTATATATAATATAAAGTAATGATTGTAATAGAGAAAGTATTCATAATAGTAATAATAATAGTGGTAGTAGTAGTAGTGGCATTAATAATATCAATAATAATAAGCAGCAGCAGCATCCATTATAATCATTATAATTATATATACAACCATATATAATACTAATAATAATACTTATTGTTGTTATTAGTACTATTATTATTGCAGTGCGACAGTGCGAACGTAGTACCATAAGAATACTGGGAGATTGGGAATGGAATACTGAGATAT